>CAEFZY010027796.1:0-43011 GCA_903066815.1 Brachyrhaphis roseni
TATATATATATATATATATGTATTACTGCTTGCTTTATTGATAATATGATAATTTGTTCATGTGACACAAATTGACATTTGGGCTCCAGCCTATTTTATTTTTTTGAGTATGATTGTGGTGTCTTGCCTTTTATTATTTTGCTTTTCTTTTTTGAGCTGTATGGTTTGTTTTGGGTTGTTTTTTTTTAATTTTCCCCTTTTTTTCTCATGATGTATAAATAAATACATTTATTTCATTTGCTTATTTTTTCAGAATTCTGTAAAATAGATATTTAAAATCTTTACCTTGTTATGGTTCTTTTTTTTCACTTTTTCACTAGTGTTTGTAATGCAATTTAATTAAATGAACAACACAAACTCATCCATAAATACGAACCAAAGTGTCAGATTTTTTTTAAATGATGGTGCATTTCCTTTCCACTAAAAACAAAGTCAGATGTTCTGAATTTCCTGTTAGAAATACAAGAATGACATCCCCAAAGTTTGAATATTAACTGGGAAAGTTGGAAATTACCCAACATTCCTGACTTGGTATCCAATATGGCCTCTGCACATACAGAATTTGGTGCAAGTGGCAGGTATAAACAGCATACCCTCTTTTTTTATACATGTTCCTTTTGAGTGAAGACAAATACATTGATGTTGGCTTCTATTGATAATCTAAATTACCCCCAATAACATAAACAATCTGGCTCTAGCACTAGTCAAGCGCACTATTATACCAACTTGTACGCTAACATATTTCTCTTGTATGTTCATTTCTACTTAAACTTTCATGTCACAATAAAAAAGTGTTTAACACCATATCTGAGCTGCACTTCAGCAGGATATGATCAACACGTCTGTGGCTTGAATGTACTGTACCTTGTCAACAAGCAGAAAATCCCCCCCCAACTTCCTTTCACACACACAGGGGGCCCATCAAGCCCCGGTGGCACCGGTAGTGCTTCCCGAGGGGCCTCCTTATTTTTCCTGCTTCTCTGGCATCTGGTCAGGTTGCCTGCCATCAAACACTCTATCCATCGCAAATATGAAAGGCTGTCGCAAATATGATGGTTGATTGGCAAGCTGAGGCCTGGTGTACAGCCACCTTCAGGGTCAGAGGTGAGATTGGTTGGACCTTATTGACCTGATAACTATACAGATTGAATCCACCTGGCAGGCTGGGTGGAATAATGGCTGTTCCACCTCGCAGCCTATTCTGCCGCACATAGCTGTATACCACTACATCTATTTTGAAAAGGAAATGGAATGATTTAATTCTGCGTACTGACCCAGAAACTGAACCATACACCACTATTGAGTCCTGAGATGCCACTTTTTTTTTTTCCTTATGCCCCATTTTCCAGATCCAGGAGGTGTTGAAATTTAACCCTCCAGGCTGACATGCTGTTCTTTCCATAAATTACTTGCTGTTCCTTAGTGGAAGTTGGTGGCGTCTTGATACATTTTGCTTTAACACTCCAAGGATGAATCTCGTCCATCAAAGGGGGATGGCATTTTGCTCGACAGGCTCTTACAAATAGTAGATGACAGATTAGGGACATACTCTGAGAGGTTGAAGTCATGTGCCACTCACATTTCCTGTTTAAACTTAATGCACAACAGAACCTCAAGAGGCAGCTTCTTATTTAAACAAAAAAAATATATAAAGTCCTGCTAATCTCTTTAAAATGTCACAATCGGGGGGTCTTGACATCAGCTTTACTTCAATAGGACTTCTACATAACTCACTCTTTCACTTGTCGTTGCTTGTGCTTTGTGAGTCTGTTCTTCCATATATTAAAGAATAAATAAAATAGTCTCTGCTTAAAATAGAGAAAAGAAATGTATGAAATCATAGGTTACCCTCACCTCCATAGTGTTGAAAATGTTTCAATATGTTTGTGTGTTCTTGTCTTAAAACCTCCACACATAAGTGAATGTATATTGAGCATATCTGTGCACAATAACATACAAAGCTACCTTATATGTTTTCTTTAAGAAGATATCTGCGATGTGAGTGGGAAGGCAACCAAGCAGAGATAGAACCACAAGGACAAAGAGCAGTGTGTGGCAGCAGTGCAGTAGAGAGTGGGGGGCATATATCCATGTGTGTGTGTATCTATAGGTACATGAATTCACATGTGTGCGCAGGCAGATGAAAGGTTTTACTGATGCAGGAAAATTACATTTTTTGAAACCCTGAAATAGATGTATTGGATCCTAGGGGAGTTTCAGGAGACGACGTATGCAGTTTGCATGAGTGAGGATGCTCCATACATTCCTCTGCTGTCTGTCACGCAGGAATTTGTGTCACAAATCTCTTTGCTCTCACTCAGCAGAGCACGAGGCTTTGTGCGCTTGACAGAAATAATGTCCCATTTACATTTTATGCTGTATCCTCTACTTTTTCCCCAAGACATGATGCAAATACATTTAAGTCAATTTGCTTAAATGCAGACAGTTTAAGCTTTGGACATTTATTAAATTATACACTGTTTCACAATATCTGAGCTGTGCTGTGACAAGCCAGTTTTAACAATGGACAAAAATAGTACACCAGTTCAGAGCTACAAATAGAATATTCCCATTATAAAAATTTTTGTAGTGTGTATTGTTGCACATGAACTATTGCTCATGTGCTACAATGAACGACCAGTATAGTAATTTTGCAACATAACACTTAATTGACTTTTAAAAGTCTGAACCAGGTGCATCATGTATCCCCTACAGGTCAGGTTCTAACACAGTAATCTGGATTTTTGATCATTTGTTTTTGTCAGAATCTGTAGGACCATTTTAAACTTTTTTATTTCCTGGCACAAAGCTGCCTTTTAAACATGCGTACTTTATTCATTCAGTACAACTGAGGTCAGAGTCACTCCAAAAGTGTAATATTAGCCATCTTAATAATGTCCAAAACCAGCCTAGACATGCATTTAGGATTATTGTCTCGTTGGGAAAACCCATCATATTAAAGTTTTAACCATGTAACTCATATTGCCCCCCAGCTTGTCTGCGGCTGCAAAAAGTTTTGGTGTCTTTATAATTTGTAAAGAAACATTTTACAAAATACTATTGTGGGTTTATCTGGAGTTCATATATACGCTTTTGACCTGGTTCTCATTAGAGAAAATCCACAATTAATTTAAAGATTCACATTATTCACTCTGATCGCATTTTTGTTCCTTTTTTTATCTGTTATGGTTTTACTTCTTATTATCAACCCACTCTATTAAAATATTGTTGCAGAACTTATTTAAGATTCACAAGCCTAAAATTACTTTTCCTTCTGGAATTACTGTAAATGTAATTATTCATGCTTTATATTACAGTACTGTTTAATACAGAGATTTGTCTTTTTCGTTGCTATATCACAGTTTCCACCACAAACTTTTTTCCTTTGTTTCACATGTTTCAGAGTAATCTCTAATAAATGCCCATAACACAGTACAATATGACAGTGCTTTCATTTTTTTCCCCAGCAAGGAGCCACCAAATTGTTCAGAGCGCAGCGGACATGACATACAGTGCCATAACTCTTGAACGCATGCACACCAACACTGAGTGATTCCACAAGGTTAGGTGACATTTCTGCCATCGGTGGCGTAGCATCAACATGATAGAGTTAAATGGTCCACACCTCAGTGGTCCGCGTTCTGACTCACCTGGAAATTTGTCCTCATGTACCCCAACGTCATTTATATATCATGGCTGCCATCAGGCAGCAAACACTACGATTGTGCTGTTGTGACACTGAAATAGTGTTTGCAAGTTAACGTGTGGAATCTCAGGGAATTCCACACATTTTTTCAAAGGGTTGGTGTTTTGCAAATAATAACTACAGTATGAATGTATATTATACTGTACAGTGATATAATAATAATGTGTGAAGGTGAAAATATTTATACACCACTTACATTTACATCCACAAACTTCATTGTGTCTAATTAGTAATTACTACCTTAGAGCTAACATCACTGGTGCCGAATTTTAAATTGGAATGACAACTATACTTTTCTAATTACAGTGAAGTTACAAGCATTCAAACACTGAATTTCAAATAGAACTAAAAATCAAAAAAGAAAGCTGTGGCATTCATTTGGTTTCGGATCCGGTTTTCTCTGGTGCCTCTAAATGAGAACCAGTCCAACTAACTGCCTTCAGGAATTCACATAATTAGTGCATACTTGCAATTTAGCATCTGTGGAAAAAAGTTTCTCTCATATTAGCATAACAAAATAAATGAACACACCGGACAAGTGATCGATACATTTTTTGGAACTTTAATATGGGGCATATCATGTGTTAGAATGCTCCAATCAAAATCCAAATGGTAATCAGTGGAAAGTCTTAAACTGTTACTCATGCGAGTTTTCCATTCAATCTGATTGAGCTAGACTTTTTTTTTTTTTTTTTTACAAAAATGTAAATGCCTAATTATGCAAAGCTGATAGACAAACCCAAAAAACTTTAATGTATGGCATGCATTCATTAAACCTTGTATACTTTTTCTGACACATCCATTATACATGTCTTTGTGTTGGAAAATTAATTTGTTGTGCCACGGCTAATTGTTCAAATGTGGGAATATTTGGTTCGTGTACAGAAAGCAGTTAATACACAATGTTGAATACTTGCGAAAGTATTGTGGTGTTAGTTTTCAGTTTTAGAAATTCAACTCTTCCATCTCTTTTTGTCTCTGTTCGCTCCTCCTGCTGCCGTCATCGCTCTCAAAGCACCCTGACGATCTACAGCATCAGCCAGGAGGATGAGGCCATCTACCAGTGCATTGCTGAGAACAGCGCTGGCTCCACTCAGGCCAGTGCTCGGCTCACCGTGCTATGGGCAGATGGACTGCCTGGTGAGCCCACCCAGGTGCAGGCCGAGGCCCTCTCCCCCACCACCATTCAGGTGTCCTGGAAGGAGCCCGACCAGAACACTCAGGACATCATCGGATATGTGCTCCACATTCGCAAGACATCAGGTAGGGCTTCTGCACTGGACAAGAAATGTAACCCGCAAGAAGTCCCATTTAAAAATGTTGATGCCTCTGTTGCTGTTTTTAAGAAATATTTTTCCGAGTCTCACAACATGAAGATTTGACACCAAGAATCCCCAATAAAATAATGCAAACTAGACAAATCCAGATTTTTTTTGGTTTTGTATTTATCTTTGTCTAGGCTCATTTTGTCCCGCTGACAGTTCTGTTTACACTAAGAGCAGCTATTACTTACTGTGTGATCTGATTTCAAATTTAGAGCTCTAAGTAGTTTAAGACAAATTCAGGAAACACTGATATCCAATCCAGAGGAGCTTTAGCACCCATGTGGCCGCATCTTTTCAGCATAGTGAATGTAATTGCACCTTGGGCTACAACAAAGAACATCTAATGTGTCTTGACATATGTAAGAGATTCAGCAGAGATCTCAGAGATTTTCTCTTCACAGGCATCTCAACAAAAAGTACTAAATATACATGAAACTGAGTCTGAATGCATCTCTTGCCATAGTCTACTTGGGTTGATCTGTCTTTATTTTTGCATTCAAAGTGAAGACAAAGACTTTGAGTGCAGTGCCAAAGCTGGAAGGTCATCCTTTGAGTCCTGGATGCTGCCGGGTGTAACTTCTGCTGCATGCTTGTATCTGAGACTTATACTGGTCTGATCTTCTGAACTGGCATTTTAATTCAGATCTGAGCTTGACATGAAGCCTAGGAGGTTGGAAACGTGCGCTGCACCGGCCCTTGGCATACATAATGGTGACATCGGACATCTAATGGTTGTCATTGATTCAGACCTTTCTTTAAATTTTAAGAAGCAGAATGAAAACGGGAAAACCCAATAATTATTCAAACATTCAGTGCATATTGATTGAAAGGCTTATCAAAGACAACCATTAATGTTACTCAACTTTATCTTATATACTTTAGAAAAACAGTTTATTAGCCAAAGTTTATTATGTGAGTTAAAGATGAAAGCGATTCATTGTAAAAGAGTGTCGTGGTATGGATGTTTGTATGGAATTACATTTTGATTTCAGGCTTAAAATGATGCACATTTGTTATTGAATCACCAAACATATTTGTCATTGCCAAGACTGAGAGTTGTATGGTTCTTTCACACACTGACACACTTTCACTCGTCCAAACACTGAGAGACTCACATCTGATGGCAACCTCAGTATTTCTCTAGAATGGGTAATTATGGGCCCCAGGGAGGACCAACCCGTAGGATCTGCTGTAATTACCAGCAGATCGAATGACCCAACAGACTGAGGAATGGGTGTAGATAGCAGTTATGGCTGTGTCTGTCTGAATTAAAAGCAATAAAAATCCTGTAACCTGTCCAACTTTCCCGTTTACCTCATTTATCCACTCATCACTCCGTCCTGCAATTTACTCCATCATCGAATGTTTAGACTCGCAGGGCCAAGCTGGAGTACATATTAACTCACAGAAGAACCTTTGTAAAATCAAGGAAGTGGACATTAGTAACAAAAAAAAAACATTTATATATCACATTTTTATATTATTCTTATTTTCTCTCATTTAATAGAAAACATTTTCATTTTGTCGGGTTTATCTCCTAAATTGGAACCTTTCAAAATCAACTCCTTCTAACAGCATCTTCTTTCTCCGCCATCTTCTCCCTTTCAGACCCGCTGGAAATGGAGTATGAGGAGGCGGTCAGTAAGGTGACACTGCAGCAGGTCATCCGTGACCTGGAGCCCTCCACCAGTTACACTTTCTACGTTAAGGCTTACACATCCCACGGAGCCAGCAAACCCTCAGAGAGTGTTGCAGAGAGCACTCACGGCGAGGGTGAGTTTGACTTGCAGAAGAAGATCATCTCTCACCATTAAAATCACTTACTGCAGCTTGCTAGAGAGCAGGATTGGACCAATTACCCTGGGATTATTTCTTTAATACCTTAAACCTGATTTATGATGTCTGCTAATCTGGTTTGGTTTGGCTTCAGATTTGACAATTGTTAACATCAGATCAAAAAGCTGATTACAAAGATTATTAAACATAGGAGATAATAAATATGATACATACAAATACAATATATTTTTGACATATTGTTGATTGCTTGCATTTGGTTTATTTTTCTAAATATTAAAAGACCAAGCAACTCCATTGTTGTTAGAAATTCAAATTATTTATAGATTTTGTGTTTTTGTTAGTTTTCCATATGCTGTTGACTAGACTTTTTTTAATTTTTTTTATCCCTTTTCAACCAATTCCCACCTGCTGCTGTTCTTCGGATTGACATTTTGTTTTGCGTTGCAGTTCCCGCTCCTCCTTCCCTTTTCACCAAAGTGTTGAACAGCAGCGTTGTACAAGTAACATGGGAATCTTCCTCCAAGATGGGCCAACATCAAGGCTTCAGACTCTACTACAGGAGAGCACACACACCACTGTTCATTGGTCCCATCCACTTTCTTCGCAACATCACTCAGTACAACATCAATCAACTCGGTGAGGCCCACTGTTGCACAGTAATTGAAAGTTATGATGCATTACTGGGGTTGTCTTTTGTTACATTCAAACTAAGATATTCTTAAGCTGTTACAATTGTGAGATGATTTGCCAAAATTTCGTAACAATGGCACAATTTAATGTTTGCTACAGAAAATACTTCGATGATGAGCAAATGTATTTAGACATCCTTTAATTCTGTATATTTTCTCTAACGCACAAGACTTTAGGAGCCAGTAAATGTAACACTTCTTGAGACTTTTTGAAAGCTGTAAAGACTTTTGGTGGGACTTCGGCTGCTTTATGTACGTTTTAGGCATTCTCTACTTTCTAAATCTTGGCTAAATGAGAGCTCTGATGCACTGATTCTCATTCTATCCAAGGCAATTGTTGTTGTATTATATTTTCATGCTGTATTTCCTTCATGGCTCATCCTGCAGTAACTACCATCACTTCAGGATGATGGTAGTTGATGTACTGCACAGTACTGCAGTGTAATCTAATGGGCTCAGAAGGATAAAAGTGAGAACAGAAAAGCACACCATTTTAGAGAAACAATAAAAAAGCATTTCTTTACCATAATAATGTTATTTCTCTAATTGTTTTGTTACAGATTAGGAAACATATTCTTTCTTTTCTTAAGACAATAGTTTTAGGTTCCTGTTCGGTGTCCTATGATATAAGCATCGTTTTAGACTATGAACAAATGTGCAGACGGCGTTACACACAGAGTGGTATTATGCATTCTTCATAAAGTCTTTAAATATCATCAGTCACAGATTTTAGACTTAAGGTTAAAGAAAGAATAATGTTCCCAATGCTAGCATCTCTCATTGAGGTTGTCATTTAAAACGATTATCCTGCTTAAGAAAAAAGACTTAGCAATATGGATTACCTGACTAAATATTAAAACTGAATTCACATGACTAAAGAGCTCAACAATTTCTTATTCTGACTAAAATTTGGGGGAAAATTTTTTTTGAAAATTTGTGGTTTTTTACTCTCTTCAGATTCTTCTGTGGTTTATGAGATAAAGCTTCTTGCATACAACCAGCACGGAGATGGGAATGCCACCACAAGATTCATTTCACTTCGCGAGGCACTGGAAAAATCTGGTGATTTATTTTTGTTTGAATAACCTCCATATTGTTAGACATGACCCTCTTCATCTTCTTTCTGAATATATCAAGTTAACTCATCATTTCTGTATGAACCTCACCGTTCCCTTACCAACACGTATTGTGTTTCTTCAGTGCTGGATGGCTCATGTGACTGTGTGAAAGACGAACAGAGCAAAACCTCCACCACCGGCATCATAATTGGAATCCACATCGGTGTGACTTGCATCGTCTTCTGCGTGCTCTTCCTCGTGTTCAGCTACCGCGGCAGGTCAGGACAAACATCCCCAACAATAAATGAAAACAATGGAAGCAACCTGCCTGCATTTTCTAGGGTTAATGTTCATACAGCAGTAAAGTGTGTTATATATGTGTGTGTGTTGGTGCAATCTCCAGGCTAATGATGTGTAAGACAGTTCAGGCCACCCCCCAGGCAGGGCACAGCGCAGTCCTGGAATCCTCTTCCTCTTCTCAGGGGGCCTCTGGGCTCAACGGGGCTGCCAGGAGAGAGATGGAGGTCAATGGCAGCGCTGCAGGGAAGAAAGTGGTCGACAGCAACGAGCTTGAGAGACTCTTCACTCAGCCCAACACACAGGATGCCTGCATGGTGTGTGCTGACAAACAGAGCTGTGGCTCAGACTTAAAGTAATGGGTCTTTAAACAAATATTTAAACTGAATTTGCAATGTTTTAGTTTTTTTTTTCCTTTTTTTTTGTAAGAATAGTTTTATTAATAAACTGAAGTACATTTACCACTACAATATTGAAAAATGCAGCCATGGCCATCAACAGTATGAGGGTGAGCTCCACATGATTTGGCACTCAGGCACTTTACTTTGTTTTTGTTCATGTATCTGCAATTCCCATTCAAGAAAACACTGAAATAATGATATTATGATACATTCCGAATACTAACATTTTTAAAAAGTCAGTCAGTCAGTCATTAATTTAGAGTAATAAGTCCCAAAACAAAAACAAAGCATTTTGAAAAAAATAACTTTAAGTATGTGGTTTAAACATATGTACATTTTGTGGAAAGACTTGACAAATAAGAAAATGAACTGTAACTTATATGACTTCACACACTGATCAATAAATCCAAGTAAATGTTTCGATACAAATTTCTCCCTTTCTCTTTGTCATTTACCCAAATTCTTTTTTTCTTAAATATTTTGTTATCTCTTAGCATCTAATTTACTAACTTATTATTTACGGTACCAAGAACTGTAGGAACTTTTTTCTGTCATGATTATTCCTGACAGCAATCTGGTGTTTTCGTATACAGTATGTGATGGAACTGGTTCACGGTGCTGTTGATACATAAAAAATGTGGAGTTGCTGCTGATACACTCATATTTTGTGTCGTGTTGTAAACGACGTCTGAAGCAGCCAAAATAAATCTTTAACTGTCGTCAGGAACAGCCTAATTTAACACTTCATTGATTTTTTTAATCGACAGAGTTAAACTTGAGCTTTTTATAAATAAATGTTGTACGTACTAAAACAGACATAATCACATTGTGATCATTTAGCTAAATAATATGCTAAAGTAAAACAGTAGGTACAGTCTGAAAAAGTGGAGAAAAAAAATAAAAATAAACGGGAACATTGTGGTCTTTCTGAACATAGTATACAGCCATGTTGGTATTTGACTTGCAACTCTTGTTTGCTTGTTTTTTTTAGTCAAACTCCTACATTCTGAACAACACCCAGCTGTCGACGATACCTTTGGATGAGTTTGTAGAGGAGAGGGAGACGCCGTTTCAGGAGCATTCTTCAGTCGCTGCAGCTCAGCCGGACCAAGGCTAATCATGTATGAAGGCCCATTCACATTCGACACTTTTAGTGTCCACTTAGACTTTTCTCTCACTCAGGTCGACAAGTGTTTCTTTTCAAAGTATTCTTTCCTTTTGTGCAAAGACATTTTTTATGAATAAGTTAAGAGGTTCTGGAGGATCTGGGACGGTTTATTGGAGTGTTTTATTCATTTTATGGTGTTTGGCAGCACAGAAAATAGAGACCCCTGAATGTCCTTGTTGAAAATGTATTTTTATGTTTATATATGAACTGTCACTGAGAAATTTGAAATAGTCACAAAATTGTATCAGTCAATTTGTGCACACAGGTGTAATTTATGCTATTATTTTTGCATTAAAATATTCTTAAAAATAACCTGCAAAATCAGAGTCGTGATATTTCATAAAAATGTCCCAAAAGGAGTGAATGTTGTAAGGTCTGCTGGATGGTGCTATATAAAAACGATTAGCTGGATGACCCCAAAATATATAAAATGCTTTGTTCTGCTGTATACAAGTGAGGTTTTCTGGATTTTGTGACTATTTCACATTTTTCTGAGACCAGACTTTGAGATGCACATGCATACCCACATTCTAACCTTCTCATCCATTTGTTGAAGCAGTTATAAGTTGTTGATCTTATCTCTGTGTATCTGTGGATGTCAAAGACTCGCTGCCTGCTGTTAACCACCAATGATTCCACCTTCGTACTCAGAAAACCTCAACCTTCTTCCAGGGATTCAATATCTTCTGTCTCAGGACTTTGTTTCAGTAATATCAACATTTTTTATGAGTTTTTGGCCTTCATGCAGGTTCTAGACTTGGCTGTGTGAACCTTACAAGTGGATATAAGCCTACCTCAGCCGGAATGAATGTGTTGCGGGAAGCTGTAATGACTTTCCCTTCCCCTGTGCTCATGATCACTCGACAAATTTGGAGGAATCAGTTGGTTGCATAACTACGACATCAGGTGCTGCTCTACCTCAGAAGTCAACAATCGTCTCTCCTCTCCTTAATGATGTAAAAATGGACAAAAGAGCATCCAACATAAAGCACTTCCAAATGCTGAAATTATTGTTCTACCTCAAGATAACAAAGTTAATGTTGTCGCTGTTGTTGTTGTAGTTTGTTTTATTTTTTTATTGCATAATGAAGACCCTTCTTTTTCTCCCTTTGTGAAGTCCCCCTTCCCCCGTGTTGTTGAATATGATGTTTGTAGAGTGTCAGTACCTCATGCAAGATGACAGACGGATAACATTGTATACAATGAGTTGAAAAATATGGATGATTTAAGTTGGGAGCTATCTTCCTTTTTATTTAAAGGTCACATTTCTCAATAGTGATAGGTTGAGTGTAAGAAAAAGTTAATTAGAGATACACTGCATTGCCGTTCATATCCTCACGAGTATTGAAGTTGAAAAGATCTGATATTTATTGTCCAACTAAACAGGAAGCAGCATATTATCAATGCAACTACAGGTGGTGCAGTGATTATTGTCTCTTTTTGGGACAATAAAGGCTGTTTCTATTCTATTCTTCTATTGTATTAATACTCTATAGTTTTGTTTTTAATCTATTTAATCCTATGAGACAGATAATGGGAATTTAATAACTAGGAAATAAAGAAAAAAAAGTATTTTTCTAAAATTACTGGTGTTAACACTTTAGTGACTACATTTTAGTAAGTTTTCACTAGAGATGAGAAGATCAATGCTACTCTTTTATCTATTTTTCCATCCGTTTTTGTCCAGCTGGCAATCAGAGAATTGAGTCAGCATAACCGGACAAAAAGTTTTAACAAATATGTAACTAATTACTCTAGATCTCTATGCTGTTGGTTAGCTTATTTACACTGCCTTGCAACAATATTCAAACCTTTTAACTTTTTCTTGTCTGTCTACAAACATCAAAGTTATTGCGAATTTATGTGAATCAACTAGACAAAATAGTGTATATTTGTGGGGTGGTGGAAAAATATTACACTGCTTTGAAAAATCTGAAAAGTATGGTGTGCATAAATATTCAGTCCCCTGGGCTCAATGGACCAGATTTGATCATCAGTTTTCAAATCTTCCTACAAATTTTGAGTTATAATTAGACTTTGACCGGACTGTTCTAAAACATTAATATTTCTATTGTAACTCTTGACTGAATGTTCAAGTGTGTTAGCCTTACTCTTGTCAGCTCTGACTAGTTCCTGCTAACAAAGGCAAAGCAAACTGCTAGAAGCACATTGCATAGCTTTCTTTCTACAAAACTTTTTGTTTTAGCTCACAAAATCCCAATAACTACACAAATCTATGGTTGTAAAGTGATAAAATTTGAAAAGGTTTAAGGGCGTTGTTGCTAATTTTAGCTGACCATAAAATAACTTAGCTTATTTTGACTTAAATGCAGAAAAAAAATGGAGGAGGTTGTCATATGTCAACATAATCTATCCACCACCATCACTAATCTTGATTTTTGGGTAGATAAATAGCACATAAAGAGTGGTATTGATCAATCATCAAAGCTAGAACCTAAATGTGGATTTTTATCAGCTTTTGTCACCAACACACATGTGATTTTGATATTTTAAAAAAAGACCAAATATGAGTTTCCAAAAAAGGAAAATAAAAGTAATCGTATTTTTCACAATTCAAATTGACAGCAGTGTATTTTATGAATATATTTCATAAAATATTCATAAAATACAATTTTATGAATATTTGTTGCTGCATTTTTTGGTTGTCTTTTTTTTTATTATTATCTTTTGCATTATATCACCTGGCAATTTCTTTAGAAAAAAAATTTAAAAAAATCGGTAGCCTTTTACAAATCTGGTGCCCAGTAGATGAAAAATATTCCATGTCTTGCTCATCTACTGTAACTCTGCCCAAAACCACCACAGCTGTTCACCCATCTCCCTCCAGACGCTTCAGGATCACCTGCCTTTTTAGACTGATGACTTCAGACAGAGAGCTGGCTGAATGAAACATTCATATAGAGATTGTTGAGTAGCTAAACAATCACAGGGCCTCTCTATGCAGCTCAGTTCTCTCTGTCATCTCAGATGCATTTTGGTTACCTACCTCAACCCTGTCATTGGCCTTTTTCTCAGGTTCTAATAAAATAAACTATTGAGTATGAACAGTAAAGCAGTGAATTTAAGTACGTAGACAAACACAAAAACAATACACAGCCGCACAACTGGAGGGAGAACTTTTCAGGACCTTTATGTCAAGCACTAACTATATCAACACTTCATACTTCATTTCTAGTTCTAGATGTGAATGTGCTTCACTTCTTTTTTTTTTTTTTTTTACTTTATTTTATAACTTTATAACTTTTTCTCTCACTCGTGGTGAACTTGTTGCAAGAAAACTGAGAAGAAAAAAAATGGGTGACACTTACAACTCACACAATTCCACATGATTGGTTTATTGATTTTCCTCTCTGGCTAAGACTGACTTATGACCTTAACTTGACTAAACTCAGATTATTTATAAGAGTGGGAAAATAAAGAAAAAAAAAACTTTCCTCATAACTCGGAATGCGAAACAGTCCAACAAAGTTCCTCTTTAAACACAATTTTCCAAACCTGTGGAAAGTAGAGTTGTACGAATCCCCCTCTGCAGTCATTTTCACGTTATGCAAACCAGCACTTCTGTACTGTATATGTGGTTACCATCTCAGTAATCATTATAGATCGTCTCTAGCTGTATGCCTTTTAAGTTGTGTATACTTAATTCTCTGCGGATGTTCTTCTTGCATATATTTCTTGTACCTAATTGTTAATATCACATTGGACGTGCTAGGGGGGAAAATGCAGTAAACTGTCTTAATAGTCGATCAAATGTTGAAGCTAAATGTCTGCTCTGTGTATATTTATTAGCCACCAATGTGATATTTTCCCTTCAGGGCTGCTTGCAGTGAGAATCAGTGTTTTATTTAACCTCTGTTGGGAGTAGTTTCACTAGGGATATGAGTAGTGTGATTCTCTTCTGTACTTCGTTTCCCCGCCCCTCATTGTAAATGAAGGTTAATCTCTTCCTGCAGGAAATTGCCCACCCTTGTGGATGTGACAGGTCTGAGTGCCATACTATTTAACCTGATCCACCTGGTCTTTGGTTCAACGGCGATCATGTTTGCGTGATTAGACTTTGATAGGTCATAGAATAACATTAGAACTCGTCTGATTTAATGGGTTGCTCAGCGCTGTCATCACAGACTGACTGGTGCTGTTACTCCATCAGCATAGAAGACCCTATGACTCTTACTGACACCTTAAGTAAAAAGTGGAGATTAATCTTGTTTAAGCTGTTTTACAGTCTGTTCACATTTTTTCCCCTCTTTGTTTAACAAATCTTGAATTTTGGTGAGAGATTTCATGCTCAGGAATCATTGATCCTTGCTCTTATAACTCAAACTTGATTTCTTCCACAATTCTGCAATATGTTCAGATCAAAATGATTTTCTGTGAAGTATGATTATTTTTGTTGGATGTTCAAGTGAAGAAGAAACAATTTGGGAGAACTTTCATATATATTTTTATTCATCTGCGTCTGCAGCACGTCTAAGGAGGGATATGCCCTCATCAGGTTATACAGCAACCTTTGGAAAATAATGTGGTAAACAGTAACATTCACAATGACAATTTAGATTTTCTTAAAGTAATCTAAAATGTAGCTTTCTGGTGTCTTTTGGGTCTTACGCAAAATATATTCAGGTTTAGAATTCAAGTGAGGAAAAAATTAAGTTGCTATAGAAAATTGTTAAAAGCGTAATTATTTTTTTAGACAGCAACTACTAGAAAAGTAGATGTATAATCTTTAAATCATTATAAATAGGCCGCTGTGGGCTGGGTATGCACAGGGTTTGTTTCACCTGGAGTAAGCTGATGAAATGTGGCTCTAACTCATTTTCCTTGAGCATCTATCTTTCTCCTAATATGCATCATCTAAACACGAAAACAGATCAAGTCGGAAGGAAAGACGAAAGGCTTAGTTTAGCTAAATTGGTAATGCACATCTGTAAGTAATCCTGTTCTCAGTGACAGATGTGTGTGAAATCAGATATATATATATTAAAAAAAAAAAAAAATCCTTAAAACACACACAATTCAATCACCCCTTTTCCTTGAAAGATCCTTGACTTTAATCAAACTGCTGCCAAATAACCTTGATATGATTGTGAACTGCTAACAAATCCAATGAATTTACCTGCTTGGAGACTTTTTACCCAAAAGACCACATATTGCTTAAAACTTATCTTGGGTTTCAAGACTTTCTAAAGTAATTTTGTCGTCAGATGATAATTTACAGTCATTGTTCTTCAGTGTTTGAGATCAGTATTATATTTTTTTATACTTCCTTCACGAAGGCAGATAGATCCAGTGTATTTAGAGGTAGTGGGCAAAGTAAACTCTACAGTAGAACCTGCATGGAAAATATAGAATAAAAAAAAAAAAAAAAAGAAGGCAAATGTGTTATTTTAGCTCAATTAAAAAAGTGTTAGTTAATTCTTATTGGATTTGTGATGGTAACACTGTGATATTCAGCCAAATAATGGCAAAAGTAATGTTGTGATCTCAGTATGGTACTAATTGATGGTCCTGTCTCACATCGTCAGTCAATCTGTTTTAATGGTGTGTATTGATGAAAAAAGGCTGAGTGACCTTTTCAGTTGACAAAGTCTGTCTTGCCCCTTGTTGGCGCCTGATGATCACCTTATCCTCATCCTGTTCCCATCTGGCATCCTGTTCACATGTTTGTCTCGGGGTGAGATTCTGTCAGTCTTGTTACCTTTTTCTTTTTTAAAAAAATAACACATTGTGTTCATTTTCCCCTCACACACACGCACACACACCCCGACACACACCATCTTTGCTTGAGGAGAATGTCTGGGTTGTATTGATGTTACCAACGTGAGCTAAAGCCACTCTCCACGCCTCAGAAACAGGGAAAGAGCTCCTGGGTAGAATTTGCTCTACAAGTGTGACCATCTACACAACACCTGTCCGTTAAATTTAAAATCAAAGGTTTAAGTCAATAACAGCCTCCTGGTGAAAAACACTGAATACTGAGGCCTCTATTAAATAATAAAATAACAATGCTTCTCTTGCTAACCCAACACGGAAAGAGAGAATTCAAAAATGCCTTAAAGGGAAAAAAATTATGTCAATAAGTTGTCAGCATAACTCGTAGGAGTAGGGAAATTTGATCTGCTGTAACCCATTGCTCTTAGGGTACTCACTAAATTCAACAAATTATTAGGTTAACATAATCATTAAAGTTGCAAACTTAACTTTAAATTTGTAAGATTGAAACTTTTTACATAGTTGTGTCTACCTCCAGTAGTAAGAAGTCATTAGAGAAAATGGATTATTACCTATTAGATTAGGTTATTTGGTAATCTTAAACTTTGTACAGGGATTAATGGTGTCTGCAAGTAAAAACATTCATTTCATCTATGCAGTTTATTTTTTTACTATGTCCTGCAGGGTTCAAACATGGTGCCAAACTGAACACAGAAAATATACACTGTGCATTTCAAACTTTTTCATGTTATCTCTGAGAATGAGTCAAATCTTTATATTTAACTCATCATCATACATAAAAATGTCTGTGTGGCAGATTTTATTTTTTGGTTGGTCTGTCTTGTCGTGTGTCTGTCTGCTGAGGTCACTGCCAGTATCTGCTTTTTACCCACCGTTCGATTCAGGTCAACACGAGTTGTTTTAACCAGTGTTCTCAGAGCATTGTCAGGGATCTCTACTGTATGTTTCCATAACGTTTTGTTTTTACACTCTCCTTCAACCAGGGTGTAACACCTCTAAATTATAAATCTCTATACATATCCACATATACTGTATGTACTGTATGTGTGTATGTATAAATGTAAAAACATACAAAAAAAAAAGAGCATTTTTAGTGGTTTGTATTGTTTTAGGGTTCATTGTGCAACACTGATTTAAGGGAAAAAAACAATATCAGTGATAATAAACTAGTTCTAGAAATAATAAGCCTTGTGTTGGTCTTCTATTGTCTGCATACCTGTGTGCCTTGTGGAAAATGTAGCAATTTGCATGAAAAACTTGTGTTTGATTGCTTTCTTCTAGTGGTCCACAGAGACGCAGCTGATCAATGCAATGCACTTTTATGGTCTCTCTCGTCTTTCCACCTTTCTGTTCTCCTTTTCGGCACATTAACTCATGGCCTCCTGACTAGACAAAGACTATCGAGCACAAGCCCCAGAGCTCCTGGTCGATGAGGTTTGGTGCCAGACTTACAATCACGCTAAATCTCAATGCATGACTGCACTTTGAGACAAACCTAGAGTCCAATATAAATCAGCTGCTTCTGTATCTGCCTCTCCTGTGTAATGCACCAAAAGAAGTTTACCTTTTTGTTTGAGTTTCTGACTTGTTCTGACCATCAATATTGGATATTTTACCAGTATGGAATGCAGTACGACCACCATAAAACATTAATTCATAGTCAAATTTCAGACTGAATGTTTTAATTCCAGCCATATTTACAGTGATAGAAAACTGAGTACAAATAAAACAAAACAATGCAGTGGAAGGCATCCTAAAGAATGTATAAGAGCTAAACATGGACAATGTTCTCTGTGGTGACACATCTAACTGCCCTCTGAGATTTTTAAAACCCAGAAACCATCATCCTTTTTTTGTGGATTTTTTTGAATTTATTTTTTTATTAGTTTTTAAACTCGGTGTGGCAATAGGGAGAAAGGAATGTATTTTGTGGAGGACTGTTATTGTGGAGCAGCAGTGAAACTTCTTCATCATAGGTATCAGTACAGTAGCAACCCGTACATTGTTCCCTGCTTTTCCTCATATGGACACCAACAAACACCCAGACGCACAAAATTTGAGACCAAAGCTGTGAAACCTTATCCCCAACTGGACCAGCTCGGCTGGGCCCCAGTTCCCTCTGACCCCACAGCATTTAAAGCGAGACCACAATGTCCCAGGAGAGTCCACAGGACAATAAGGTGGGGTGCAGATGTCTTCTGGTTCCTCACACCAATCACTTTTAAGCGTCTCCAAGGGAGCAGCCGAGAGAGAGAGGGTTCAGAGGTCAGAGCGACCAAAGCCAGTCAGATTCGCCTACCTCTGATGTTCACAGTTTTCTTTCTGGTTCTCCCTCCTCTTTTTTTTTTTTTTTTTACTACTTCCAGATTTTCTTTGCCTGAGCGCACTTCCCAGGTGACATCCCTCCAGTCACGTCACATATAATAAAAACCATCCTGTCTGCTCCTGTTTCATGTTTTTAATGCCAATTACAAGGTGTATGTAGTAATGTTTGTGTGGTCTGTGTATATTTAATCCACATATATTGTAAAAAAAGAAAAAACTTCAAATTCAATAGTATTCATTTGGATCAGTCTTATTTAAAAAAAGTTTTATGTTTGGCAGAAGATATTTATCTGAAGAAAAGTGCTGTCTGCAAGCTTTCCTGTGAGCTTTGTGCAAACTTTCTGAATTATAACAGGAAAACCCAACCATTCAGTCACAACACAAACACCTTTTAACATAAGTATCTCCATAAGTGCAAGGTTAATGATGTAAACTTTTCGAGCAAATGAGTGAAAAACATCCCCTTTTCAGTGGAGGGGACATCTCGGAGTCTGGTGCTTTTGGGGGATACAGAAAAGATTACAATCCAGACAACAGAAGAAAAGGAGAAAGTGGCTTATCAAAGTTTCTCTGATGAGTCAGTCTTCAAGGATATCTCTGTGATAATAGATATTATACTGAGCCTGCTTGCAGCACTCAAGGCCTCATGATACCATGAGTTGATAGTGATTTGTTCTATTCAAACTCTGAGGAAGAATGGGTTTAGAAACGATCATTTAATGCAGATTAAATATCTAATTGGTTGGTGACCTGTCCAGTGTGACTACTGAAGATGGGCACTAGTCCCTCTGCAACCCAGCAGGAAGAAACAGCTACTGACATATATGGGATGAATGGATATTCGGATCCATACCAATAAGAACAATGCAATTATAATTGAATAGCTATATCCCCTTCCAGATGAGAAGGGATGGGAAGAGATCCCAAAACAATCTGAAATCAGCCAATCCACTGTCGGGAAGTCTAAGAGGCGACTACGGTCATAACAACTGCCAACATTCCCAAGTTTTGCCATCAAAGAATGTTCAGCCTGAAAGCAGGATGCAAAATGACTAAAGAAGTCTTCAAAGACCCTAAAATTACATCACGGGACCTACAGCAGGTGATACTATTGATATGAATGCTGGAAAGAAACAGCACAAGAGTTTTACCTGTCATGACTTTTGCCAGAAAGAAAATCTAGATGTTTGAAATAATGTTCTCTGCACAGATGAGTTTAACATTTTATTATTTGTAAAGCAGAACAGAGGACATGTATGGCATAAGCAAGTCACTGAATTTCAGAAAAATAACATCATGCCAGCTGTGAAGTGCAGAGCTGGACATGCAATGGTTTGGCAACACTTGGCTGCAGCAGGACCTGGCCAGCTCACTGTAATAGAGTCCACTAGGAAATCTTACCATGTATCAGAAGGTGCTTGGTCCAAATGGTTTCACATTTGGAAGGAAAAAAACTGAAGTAGAACTAGATTCTGCCTGTGAATGTAAACCCACCAAGAACTGACTGAGAATGAAGAAATGCAAGGCCCCGGGCTGAGCACACTTTTTCTGAGAATAACAACAGAGAATAGTGGATGGCTAAATTAAAGAACACCTCATTTACAAAAAGAACCTTGTCTTCAGCAACTGCACTATTTAAAGCATGTGTCTATTATGCATAGGATGTGTCATGTCTGCATTATGTAATCTTGAAATGCATTACACTAGGTAATGCGTTGGCCTAATGGTCTCAGGGCTGTTTTTCTTTGATTCTTTGTTCTCAGCTTGGAAAAGTCCTTGAACAAAAACAGATGAACAATACAAATAAGAAAAAAATATATATGATTAAAAATCTCTGCAATTGCATTCTTTTATTTTTTTTACACCTTTCTTCCAAGGGAAAAATGCAAATAAACAGCATTGTGTAAATTATGGAGAAACTGTGAGACTGTTGTGGGTATGTTTCAAGCGAGGGGTTTTTGTGGTTGAAAATGATAGTATCATTTCTGCCACTTCTCCCTACCCCATGCTGTTGCCTGTGGCTCTGGTTTAAGACGGACTGTCCTGTGGTAGAGGGTGACTGATGGAGAATGTGAGCATTAACATGCTGAGGCCACGGGAGACGTGGCACTGGAAGCATTAATGTAGTGACTGTTTCTGAGAAAAGGAGGGCTGATGTGATTGCAATGTGTGCCGAGGGAATCTTTGTCCTGCAGATGACTGTGCAGGCAGGACGGTTGACCTTATAATATATTTATATGTATTTAAAGATAAATTGGGTGGCCTTTTCTTTTGGCAATAAGTGTGGACCCCACATGCAGAGATGGATGCTTATCGTCTCCTTTCTCTTCATTTATCACTCAAACACACACGATTGGATCGAGTATTCAAGGCATACCATGTGCCTGAGCTCCATCAAGAAGGAAAAAGGAGGGTTAAGGGTAAAGCATGGGGAAGGGGGAAGGGGAGAGATGTTGCATCCCCTGTGTGCACCCCGGTGTGCAGAGCAGGACAAAGAAAGGATGAGGGAGGAACAAAGGGAGCAGAGGATGGAGGTGTGAGCTTCAGCTTCAAGAAGTCAGAGCGATTAATGCAGGAGGTGGGAATGCATGGACAAAAGTGTAAAGATTTGAAAACACAGAGTGGTGGAGAGATTGTGTGTGTCTATTTAAGGTTTAACTTATAAACACTGAGGTTGCATGTATGAGTTCATATTTTCATGGTAGGGCATTAAATTTTCACTCAGAAGTTCATATCATTAAGAAAATTATGTGAATTTCCCCAGTGATCATCTTTGACATCTATGAACACCATGCGGAATATTCTCTGAAGAAAGCCTGCTAAATTGAACATTTGAGAATTATGTCCAGAAATGTTCTCAACAGACACAAAAAAGCCCTGAAGCACTTGCTAATTTCAAAGCGTATGGCCCTGAACACTGCATGGGAATCTTGATACAGGGAAATTGTTCACCATGTGGTTTAGCAGCTGTAACATCGCTTCTGGGCAGACAGAGTGCCGCTGAATTTTTTATCCACAGGTCCTAACATTGCTTTCTGGTTGTGGAGGTCACTTGGTTATATGCATTCGTATTTAATATCTGTGCTCTTAGGGAGTGTGTAAGTGGAGTCAAATTTTATGGTTGTTTGCACCAACATTGGCCAACATAGAATAAAACATATGCTGATTCTTATATCTTCGTTACGTATTCATGGATGGAAGTTGTCAACATTGAAGCGAGGATAGAGTTTCCTTAAAATGAATCTCTTAAATTGCCAAGAGTGCATGAGTCCAATGGTGGGAAGCGACTTCTTTGCTTTCTTTATTTGTACCAGACTTAGAAAAAACCTGGAGCTGCCTAGTTGTGCTCTAAGGTGCCCTGGCTAACAACTATGTTATCATAATTTGTTTACATTTTTGTTATTCATCTGTAATATTCACAATCAGCCCATGCCTTTTAGATTTGTTGTCAAACAGGAAACAGCTTGGGTTAATCCTGTAAATGTTAGTGTGAAGGCTCCTCTGGGAGACTTCATACCGTTTGTTTAAGCAATACTGCTTCACTTAATGGTCCAGTAAAATCATATTAAAGCCTTAAAGCTACCACAGAAATTATAATTTTTTTGGTCAACATCAACAGAACTGTCACCAAAATTGCAACAGATGACAATATTCACATCTTGGTCTCTCACCTCAAGCTTCCAGTTGTTGTGGCTAATATATGTACAACGTCGCCCCTTCATTTATCCTAACAGTACCAACATCTTTCTCACCATCACCAGTTTGTCCATTTTACAAAACCTTGCTTACTCTGAGTAATTCCTCACTGTCTTTGTTGCAGGAAGCCAATCATCCTGCAGGGTCGACCTCAGGTGTTGTTTCTGTCTCACAACTCTGCCAACAGCAATATTTATATCAAATGGAGTCTATGATTGTCACACCACTTGGACATGTGGGTGTGGGCTTAATAAAAAAAAGAGCAAGCTTTAGTGGGAATTATATTTGTTTTGTGGAGAAGTTGGGGAAGTTAAATGGCTTTCAGTGTTGATTTCAGAGTAACTAGAAATAGAGTTTTATTGTGCTTCTTTCCAGGAAAAAGTCAAAGCTCCCGATATTCTGCATTTACAGTCATGGCAATATGTGTGTTTAGCTGACACTGTGTGACAAAACAGTCAATCACTCAGTCTCACTCCTTCCCACTTGCTGCTCTTCAGTGCTTTTTTCTCTGCTGTTCCTTCGTCTTTCTGCCTGCTGCCCTGGTCAGTCTCTTCAGCAGCTCACCTCTGTCTCTAATCCATACTCACAACAACACCAAAAAAAAGCTTTTCAAGGACTGCGATCTGTTTTCACGGCTTTGTTCCATCACTTAAATGTGTGGCCTTGTTTTTTTATGGGAAAATAAATGAAAAAAGGATGGGTTTTACAGGTTATTTGTCTCAAACATTTGTATGTATAGAATTTGCAGCGTCTAATCTTACTTTGTGCCAAGGTTGGCTTGCTGTTTTATCTTCATAAACAGAGTTAAACTGTTGAAAGTAGAGAAATTTGACAGGTAGTATTTTCTTATTTACTGCTTTGGAAAAATGTGGCAAACTCTGAATGTTTCCAGTGTATCTTCTATGTCCGTGCCCCTCTCTCCTTTCCCTCTCTCTGCCTGAGGAAGCCATATGGATGCGCAGTGTGTTGTATTAATTAGACCCCAGGGTGTGGGCTCACACCCGGGAAAGGAACGGCTCCAGCAGTTGTTATGCCAGCAGCAGAAGCATAAACTGGAGAGGATGGAGGCATGGCAGGTGATGTGTTGGTGGGTCCACTGCAGTAAATTACTTTCCTGGTAGAACTGATGGCGAACAACTGCAACCTCCGGATGAGCCTGAGCTGACAAAGGTGGGGTAAAGGCTTAATAACATATATAAAGTGTAAATTAAAAAAGATCTACCCATATTAGTTTTTGTTGTTGAACTTTGTCATATCAATCAGCTTTATTTGAAGAAATCACTCAGTTATTGATTCAATTTGCATTTTTACGTTTAAAACAAGTGATGGATTTATGCAGCTCAAGTAGATAAGTATTATAATTTTATTTTTATAACAGGAAATGTCATTAAAAAACAAAGGTCTTTCAACCAGCACCTGTGAATGATGCAATTAATATGAGAGAGCACCAGAGGTCTTTACGATACAGTGAAGTCAACATCTCAAAGCTATTTTTTACTGTAAGTTTAGAGCTGAAAAGATGACAGAATTGCACTTAAAAGAAACATTTATGTTTACCAATTCCTCTTACCCCATTTCAGGTTTTTCAACCTAACACCAAAATATATCTAAGAGACATTATACTTTTAAATAACAGTTTTAGATAAACCGCTTCTCCTTTGTCAAGTCCCAGTTCAGCCAGTTAACTGGTTCTATTCTAGCCAAGCTGGGAATGTCTCCATTGTCGTCTTTTCTTCACTGAGTTTTGCTCTTTCTGTGCAGCAACATTCAGCAATGGAGAACATAGAGGTTGTGGTTTTGATGGACTCAACTAAACCCAGATATTTCTTTTGGGAAGAAGTGGGTGTAGAAGAATACATTTCAACTGGACTTTGATGTAACATCAAAACATTTCTTCTATGAATGTCATCAGCAACCTGGAATTGGATTTTTATTGGCAATTGAGTTGTTGACTGTCAATCAAGACACACTGTCATATTAACAAATACATTTACAAATAAGCATCTTTCCAAACGCAAAAGATAACCTACCAACAAAATACAAAAGTAGAAAAACAACAAGGTAAAAAGTTATTTTTGAAGGGAGCATGCATACGCAACATGGAAGGAGGAATAAAGAAAGTTTCTGATGTAGAATCACTATTTTTTAATCGGTTTAGCTTAGTGAAAATTGTGAAGACGGCACAGCAAGTACTAATGATGGAATTGGAAATGCAAACAAAAACTAAATACAATTTTTTTTAAATGCCATTTTATTTATCAGTGGACAGCAAGTTAGAACACAGAAGTGAAATTTCTCAGATATCTGCCAGCTTTATCCAGTCAGAGTCATGTGGTTCCCTGTTGGGCCCTGGGCTAAAAAAGAAATTAAATAAGGAATTTCCTCTAAAAGAATATTCTATATTATTTATATAGCATATTTCTGTATGGACCCATCTTTATTGAAATAACAGTGTTCTTCTCTGGTGTTATAATCTTAGCTGGATAGCTGCAGTAAGATTTGCTTTCGTTTGTTAACTAGATACATGTTCTTTTTCTTTTAAATGTATAATTTTTACCCTCACTGAAACTCTGCTTAGGTTTAGGAGATAATGGTATGATCTCTTGGGATATATTTTGTATTATACAACTTTGTCAGTGATAAGTGGTGTTTTTTGTCTCTGGGTGGATTTTCTTTTCTTGGGTTGCTTGAGTTTGTTTTGAGTTTTGTTATTATTTATGTTCCTTAGTTCTTCCTATTAGTTCTGCATTGTTTCTACTTTTCCTTCAGTTCTTTCTTAGTTATTCTAGTTATATTTATTTCTTGTGTCTGGTCTTTCCTTAGTTATTCTAGTTTTATTATGTTCCTTTGTTTAGTTAGTTTATTAGATTAATTTCCTGGTCCTCAGGGTGCTCTCACTCGCCCCCTGTGTTACTTTGTCTCTCTCTCTCTCTCTCTCTCTCTCTCATCAGCCTGTCTTCTGCTCTTTCTCCACACCTGCAAAACTTTAGCTCATCAGCCCAGGTCTTTTGTCCAGCACTACTTAAGCACCTCATTCTCAGTCACTCCTTGCTGGTTCCTCCTGTTACACCATTATCTCCCCATCCATTCCCCGTAGTCATTTTTGGATTCCTGTGTTGCTCAGTTCTGGTTGCCTGCGTTCTCTGTGTTCTCCATGGTTTTTGGTTGTAAGTTGTTGTTCTCAATTTGTTCATTAAAACCATAAAATCTACTCTGTGGCTCTGCCTGCTGCATTTGGATCCAGCAACAAACTACATAACTTGACAAAATATTACTAGAGTCAGAAGTCAAATTCTTCAATAGAGTCATTAAACTTCTTGTACACTTAAATTAGAACTTTTTAATTTAACTGTATAAATTATGGTGCTTATATAGTTAAATTTAACTGTGAACTGGAATATTCAACTTCGGAATATTGCCCATTCCAGTATGAATTGAAATATTACCTATTCGAGTTCATTTTGCCAGCTCAGATAAACTAGTGGGTTGGTCTTTGATAAATATGATTATGATTAGAAACTGGTAGATTTCAGCTGTAATAAGTTGCCATTGAATAGCAGTTTCATACATTTAGAAAAAGGAGAATACATATTTTGAGAGTTTTAAGATTCAGCTTACAGGAGCAATGCTGTAATAATGTTTTGGCTGCAACCATGTGGACGGTTAACTTGCTGAGATGCTAGTGGAAGCAGAAATTTTGGGTTTGCTCATGCATGTTGAAATTAAGTATGTTTTTATGCCAGTTTTCACTAAATGCAGACTTTTTTCAATGTTTTAGTGTTTTAGTTTCATGGGTAACTTCTTAACCCCCAAAATACTTGTGAAACTATGAATACAAAACAAATCTGATGCTGGTGTTTGTTTTGGGTGAACTTTGGTGGTTTATTGAGCTGCTCATAATTTGAAAGTCCTGAGTCCCATGTGTCATGAACCTGGGTGGGCATCTAGGCCCATGGTTTGGCTAATCAGGTGGTTTGTTGAAATTCTGAAAAAGGGGCCTACTGATGGAGCAAAGGGGCCCAAATAGGAAGCTAGTGGGGGTGGGGGCAGATTAGAAGCAGTAGGGAAGGGGCACATATGGGGTCAGTGTTTGCCCAGCTGTCATCTGGGCAGCTGAATGGAAAGTTTGTGTATAGAGATGGTTTAGAAGGTGGAGATGGTTCAAAGCTTGTTAACTGTTCCTTGGTATCCTTAAAGCTGCAACAGCTGAAAAAATATCCAAATGTGTACTTTCATAGTTGGTTGCGTTTATTCATTAGCTATAAAATTCTTTCGCTTCTTGTGAACCAACGGATGGTACATGGTAAACTTCAACCACAAAACCAAAGTTGCTCCTGGATGAGGGCAGTTGGTGATAACCCTCCGTAGCGGAGCAGGTGCAAAGCAGCAACAGATTTAGGACAAAAATGACTAATGTGACCTTAAACAACATTTATTTACTGTTGTTCATGTTCATTGAGGGAAAGCCAAAGTTGGATCAGTAAGTCATCTGCTGGCTATTACCTTAATCATTACATACTTATTTTGTATTTGCATTCTGCTCTGTCTGCAAGCCTAATATTCTATGGGCTCATGTACTTCAACTCATTGTGTGTAAAATAAAAAAACTCTGTTGTCGGAAATAAGTCAAGGCATATGACTGAAGTAAATTAAAAATAAAACGGGAGGTATTTCAGTCCAAACTATGGGTAAAATCACCATAGAAAAGGTTTGAAAAGGCGCAATGTTTCAAGCATTTTCACCAGAACCGCTTACTTTGCTGCATGAAGAACCAGCTTTTCAGACTCTTCTGGGACTAAGCATAACCATGAACGTTCATTTTTTTATGGTTACATTTAAAATGTGATCAATAACAGTTCGGCACAAGGACACTATATGAATGCAGCTCACCACATGGCGCTTACCCAACAAACAGATTCTAGGGGGAGAGGAACTGATCACTCTTCTTTTGCTTGAATTTTACAGAGTTTGTCATAAAGTTTTGTCACAACGTTGTTTCTTGCTGCTGCTGTGATCTCTACTCGATTCAAGTTATTCATTTAAAATATTTATTTGAGATCAAAGTGTACACGATCCATTAATGCTCATTCAAACATTATTGTACCTAGCTAGATCACAATTTTATGAATTATGCATTATCAGGTATTTCAGATTCATTGGATACAAACTTTGCTCAATTACAGTTCAGTTGTACTGAACATTTTTCTATTTTACTGTCTAAGTCTTTCTAGGTGAATGTTCTGCAGGTGAAGGATTTCCTCTGTACCTTTTCATCAGAAGCATGTCATCTGTTCGAAAGCTGTGAGGAAAATGCAGACTGTAGATCATAGCTAATTTTATTGAACACAGGCACAATATTTCTAACTTCACACAGAAAATACATGCTACACATTAAATTTATGGCATTTTTAAACTCAAAATTCAGCTGGTATTTGTCAAATTTACTGGTTAATATTTGAGTCTCTCATTTGAATCGTCTAATCATTGCAACACCTTGAATTTGTAGTTATTTTTCATACTTTCCTTAACCTGTCTGAAGAAGCCTGTTATTGTTTGACTTGTAGCTTAATAAGTGATTTGTTGAATTATATTTTTCTTCTCCCAAAAATCATATCCAGGCACTGTTATACTGCCAAACCCAGCCTCCATTAGTCACCTGGCCTCCTTCCCAGAAGAGTCCCAGGAGACGTCACATTCACTTTCTCATTTGCTTCACCCAATCCTGCAAAACAAGCACCCACCATTTAAGTTCTTTTTCTCAGTGCAGCCACTTCTACATTTATGAGATTTGTTATCATAGATATTCAGGCTGTAAGGTAGACATGGATTAGAGAACAGTTGAATTATTCAGATACCAGTTTTAGATTTTTCTTCATTAGATCTGTTTGATTATTATTTTTTTTCCCTCTCAGGGTGGAACATCGGCACTAATAACTCTGTTTAATCCTCTTCTCTTTAACCCCAGCAGAACACAGTCAAGGATATTTTATGCATACAATGCCTTTGAGTGAAGCTTTAGGACAACAAACAACCAAACAAAAGGACATAAAGCTGCTGAGTTTGTTTTATTGACAACAGGAACACATAAACATGAGGACTGGCCCGAGGGCCCACTTTAATCCTGTGGTTCACTAAGATTGGATCATGTGGAATGATTGCTCTCATGTTGCATCATCACCCGCAGGATGAAGGATATTCGCCCTAATGGATGTACCAACCCCTGTACCAAAACACAAAGCCCATTTCTAAGCTTCATGTGCTCAAGACTCGGGGGCTAATGTGGAGAGAAATGAGTGGGTGATCACAGAAAGGGGAGAGGCAGGGGGGGAACCCTGCTGCTGGTTTGTCTAATCAAATCAATGAGCCTGTGTGGGGGAAAGGTGAAGGTCACGGTGGATACTGCTGCCGGGACCCCAGTTCCCGGTTCTCCATCATCAGGCTTCTCTGGTCAACAATCTTCTTTACTATTGACAGCTTATTCAATTAATATTACTCTTACCTGGACATGAAGTGGGTGGAGCCTGCTGGGTTGCAAATCACACAATCAATTTGCAACTATAAAATACCTGTGAGCTCACCAGATGGACATTTTTTTTAATCTTTTTGTATAAAGAGTTGAGAAGTAACTAGATGACAGTATAAATCTGGCAGACCAAGACTTCAACTACAACATATGTGTTGGTTCGGATACAGATTTAGCCTTTCCTCAAAACTGGTCAAGTTTAAAACTGCATATTTTTTGAGACACATCTTTTTTGGCCCAATTATACAGGGAGTCAGAGCAGATCACGGGCCTTTGAGCTGTTATTGCAGCCATTACAGGGAATGGCCTTTTCCTTTGTTGTCTCAGCCTATGGGCATGATGCTATTGGTCTGCGTTCTTGGTAATGTGTGGATGACGAAACACAAAGACACACACAAAGTGGTGCACAAACACAGGGACACACAATGTAGTCACACCAAGCTGTCTTGTTGTAGGAAAGAGAAGCATTGCCACCTAAGGGTCAGAAGTAGTCACTGCATGTTCTTAATTACTTTTGCTTTTGTTTTTAGAACAGATCTATGAAAGAGCGTAACAAATAAACAAGTAGGCAATATAGAACAGCATATTTTAAGGATTTGCCCTGAGCTCTCAGAACTTACTAGAAATATTAACATTTTTATTAAACATAAACAGATTCTAGGTTTGGGATTTTTGCTCTCAATATGCTGCTGAGGAAAACATAAAAGCAATTTAAAATATAACCATAATTTTTGAGGCATGCAGAATCAACAGTATTAATACATTTTTAACTTAAACATTGATGCAATGTGTTTAGTTAGTGTGTGTCTGCACTCAGCAATACAACAATGCAATGCTAGATACATATATGAGATAACAGTACCCAAATCTATTATAGCGTCATAGGAATGTTGTTGTTTTATTTATATCTATTTTTTAATTTAAAAAAACTCTTTGTAAAAAAAACAACAACAAAAAACATGTCTTAAGTAGAACAAGGACAATTGAATTTTTTCATATTTGTGTCTAAATTTTGCCATTCTGTAATGGCAAATTATATGCCTGGATCCATCTAAAATAACTTTGACGAAAAACTGACATCATAAATTAGGTATTTGTCTCTGCATGAAGTTCCTTCAGCTCTTTCTGACACTCTATCTTTAGTACATCATGACAAAGATGGTCTTCCTCACTTTTACTCCCACAAAGAAGTTTTGGCAACTGTGGCATCGTTCTTCTCCATAGGACATGCAGGCCACTGAGGTAAAAAAGAATCCCAGTACCAATGTTTTTCCACCTTTATTTCAAAAATTTCAACAAGAGGAACAATGTTTAAATATCTAAAATTAGCCTAGTGGTTTGCTTAAATTCAAATAAATTAATGTATTTTTGCTTTATCAAACTAACACGATTAGTGATGGAAAAGGGAATGCTCAGTTGATCCACGTCTTTGGATGATGTAACAAAATGCAACATGAACCTCTGCGAGGAGAAAATCTGTAGTTTTACCTCCAACATTGATTCCTGCTCGATTTGGCCTCTTGGCTCGGTGTCCTGCAATACAATAAAATCTACACAGTCAGGATGTGTAATCCTCTGAGACGTGTGCATATGTCCGTGAGTTGAGTTTGTGTGTGTACATGTTAAACTACAGGATGGGAGCATCCAGGTTGTGCAGGCTGATTGACTATCTGGTGGAGTATTGCTGATGAGCCTGCAGTTTTCTTCCTAGGTCAATACAAACAGATCTGAATCTCACTGCCGAGAAGGACACCACACATTCCCACATTATTCCCTCAACATCTGTCAACTGGTGCTGTGTACAGTCAACCAAACAGCAAAAAGGCTTTCAGAGAGACACTTACTACTCAGAATTTTGCTACGTTTTTGTCAAAACATCTAATATTCCTCCGTCTTGCTCTGCTGCGGCTGGTAGCTTGTAGTATCTCAGGGACTAGAGGAGGATCGGTCTGGACATACGTGTCCAGAAGGCTCCCAATCAATGTCTGGAAATGTTGAGCTCTCTTTCTAAATTCACTCACTTGGATAAGTTCAGAGGAGAAGAATAGATGTTAAATTAAAGGTGTGCTTGCATATAATACGGTAACTATAGTTTTTTCATCTTGATTTACCAAAAACTAAAGGCGCTATAAGAAATAAATTTCTCAAAATCTGCACAGGAGTACATCTGACTGGTTGAGCTTTTCACACAGCTGAATGAAAGAAGCCTTTAAACTTCCAGGATTCATTTTTAATTTAAGGGGTGAAGTAGAGTCAGGCAAGCACAGGGAAAATCAGTAATTTAAATGAAGCTTTGCTCCATAAAGAATGATTTAATATTTACAGCTTTACTATTTAAATGATGAAGGAGGGAAAGGGTAAAACAGCAATCCACATAGCAACACTGATTTATGTAAATATTGGAGATGGAAGTTGCATTGTCCGTTCCTCCCTTATTGCTTGTAGAGAAAAAATTGCTATAACTAATTGAAAGTACTAAATTAGTTGACTGAAGTTATTTAAAGATAATGTGTGTATCTCCAGCTTTATTGACTCGTAGAGTAAAATAATAATATTCTGAAGAGACAAGTTTGAAGATTTAATTCACTGGAAAACATCTACTACAGATTAATTATAATTATAATTTCGTTGTTATGCATAAAGATGCTTTTTATTGAGCAACATCTTTATTATAAATCTCATTTTGCCAAAGTTTGCTGGGATGGGTTCTTTTAAATGTGTTTGGGTTTAAAATATTATTTGTCATGAGAGCAATAAAAGACGTTTAATTTACAACTAAATTATTTTGGAAACAACCACTTATGAGTTTGTATCATTGAAGGTAATATTATTAATGAATATGAGAAGGATTTAAATGTTTGGCAGTTACTTTATCCTATTCACTTAAGTTTATATCTCTTGAAAATTCACCATTCAACCAAGATGTAAGATGTTACTCTCATTTAGCTCAGAACAGGGTCTTTGGGTTCAACTTGGTCACAAAAAAACAAAACAAAAAGAGTTTTGAAGTGTAATCTGGGGAGCAAATTTGTTTTTCGTGAAACTGTAAATGCAAACACAATTTAGTGGTCCACCGCATAATTGGAATTCCCAGGATAAAGAGCTGCAGCATGAATTTTTAATGCGCCGAGTTCAACAACCATCTTGGAGATTTACTATACACACAGAGTCATGAGGGACAGTGAGCATTCAGAGAAGAAAACTTTGAACTGAAGCAAGAAAAACAAGGTTTTAATTCACCGAAGGCCTGGATGCAAGGTTGTTATGCATATGTGTTTAAATTACATGAAAATGGTCTGTAAGTTATGCTTCTTAGTGTATATATTGAGACGCCTTGAGATGACGTGTTGTGAATTGGTCTCTCTGTATACATGAATTGAATTGAACTAAATCAAATCTAAACACTTGAAAATTAGAAGTCAAAGCCCTGTTTCACATAACAAAAATGACATGTTTAGTATGTGCGCTGTATCATCATTAATTAAGTAATCTGAGTAAAAACAATTTTGGTATGCAAATATGAATTTGATGGCCATATGTTCATGCCTTTTGGAGATGGACTCAAATAAGGCAGTACGATAATTATGTTTTAATGTAAAAAGGAAGAAACTAGTAAGTATCCGCTTTGGGTTTTCCATGTTTGCTTTTTCCATTCCTGATTTGTATTCCCATCCATGCTTTGGATTCCTTAGAATTGGTGATGGAAAGGTCAGAAATAGTGTCAGAAATACAAGGATCTCTTTAAAGTGCTCATTAGCTGACCCCTTTTTGTGTTTCTGACCTTTCATTTCCTCTATTGGTGCTGGAACAGTCAGCTACCATTAACAAGCAGATGAATGCAAAATCAACGCTGTGCACAAACGCAATTAAACATGCAGCAGATGTGTGTGGACTGTAAGAGAGGGCTGATTGGTGAATTAAAAAAACAAGTGAAGTGAGTTTTACTAATCAGCATATGAATGTGTTTAGCTGTGTTAAGAAAAGCAGTTACTTCTCCTAAATCAGTTAAGGTCCTCCACCTTTATTCAATTATCGTAACTATCTCCCACAATTTACATACTGTACACTGGCACACAAAGACAGTGCTTGAATAATTCATTGTGCATCACACTGGCAGCACTTTTCATATGGAGATGGGAGAAAGGGAAGTTGGAATTCAAGGCCGACTAGTTTTAATTGTTTATTCGCAGCGACTATGCAGATTTTTTTCTGCAACAAAGAACAAAGAGGAGCAGGTTCAACAGCCACAGTCTAATTCCTAAAACAACTGTATCCTCCTGCTAAAAGCAAATCCATAGAAGAAAATGAGAAAGTGAGGGCAAACTCTGCTATAGATTTATAATTTTTCATTCCTTGTCACAAAACAGAACATTAATCTGTCTCAAGAGGAGCACACGTCTGACCCTGACATCATTAACTTCCCTTTCCTCTTCCATGTTCTTCCTGTTTCTGCTGCATTTCTATTCCGCGCAGTCAAAAGCAAATAAAATGTGCCAGTTAATTTTGATGATGAAAGGAGGTTTTAACATACAGACGCAACACTCACATGCATCAGAAGCCGTTTTTTATTTCCCTCACCGATTTTGATCGTATTTTACCTCCTCAATCCTGAGCATGGAGGAATACAACAGTTCAGCCACTCATATTCGATATGAAAATATGCTGATGTGTGCCGCCCATGTGATTCGAAATTTGCATTTCAATAAATGGGCCACTGTTAGTTTCAGAAGAGATAATGCCTCTCAACAACATGGTAATAACACAGATTTTTTTGCTCTCTTTTCCTGGTTAGGAATTGATAACACAGATCCTGCTGCTATAGTGACACACCAAGAAATAATCTCCATCTGCTCAGTATGTATGAGTATTTTCATAATATAGAGTCATCAGTTAGTCTGTAACACTTTGTGGTCAATTACAGCATGAATTGTTTGAAGAATCAGAGAAATGTGTGCCCACTTCTATGTGATCCCCAGCGTTCTTCTATAAGGGCTATTTTCTGACCATGTCTCTGACTTGAACAAACATGTCACAGTTTCATGGAGCTGCATGATTAAAGAAAATAATAATTAGTAGATTTGTTCAAACTGATTTGAACCACAGGTGTAATCATAATAAGTATGACCTTTTTCTACATTACTAATTAGGTAGAGAGAGTAAAGGAGCATTTGTTATTAGTTTCTAAGGTTTAAGTTTAACAGCACAATGTGTGAAAGTTTCTCTTAGGTAGCCGCTTAATGTTCTTCACCTGAATTGCTGGGAAATAAATGAATCAAAAGTAGAAACTCTCGTGTCACTTACTATTGTTTTTTAGATTTTTTTTTTTCTTAATTTTATTCATTTACTTTAAATTTATTTTTTCTTTTCATTGTGACATTTTCAAAAATAAACCACAGATTTGTTTAGATTTTTTTAATGTAACTTCTTTTAATATTCTCAGTTTATAAAATTAACTGTGAAGTCCTTAGCCAAATGTACTCCGTCTCAGCATTGCCAGTAATTTCCATGTGGTAACAAATTACACATAAACAACATATATAATCCCAGCTCATGTTCAAAGCCAGAATCCCTACCAAACAACCCACATCCTACATACTGGACTGTGATCCAGGTTAATGCCATTTATCACATACCGTCATTCAATCATCGCTCATGAAGTTTTACCCTACTCACATAAGACCTCAAAAATATCACCAATTATCACCAATCAAAGTTGATTTACAGTCTTTTTCTCCACAAAATCGAAATATGCGATGCATTAAACTGATGAAACTCACTCTTTCTTACATTAAATAGCTTTCACTGTTTGTAGAAAATCATTATGGCTACAGATTTCTTCAAGGCTTATCCTATACGTCCCAAATGTAATAAAGGAGGATCTTACACTCCCCAGGCCCTGACAATTGGAAATCAACCATGATTAATTGATCGGTTTGGCCCTGGGAATTTAACCTTGTCATAAAATCAATTGGCCCTGACCAGAACGCGACAAAAATCGACCAACAAGTTCTGGACCCTCATCCATTGGGCTGCACTGAAAATCAATTAGAAAAATTAAAAGGTATCAAAGCAAAGGCATTTATTAATCATGTTCTCAATTTCCATAGCAGTCTATAACTACAGGGTAGACACGATGTGATGAGGAGCCAATTTAACAGCTTAAAATTATTTTTTTTCCTCCCGTTTTCTTTCTGAAAGGTGAATTAATGGCCAACTGAGCTAATTAATGTGAGAGACAAGAGACTAAAAACTCATACAATTGAACCAGATATTTTATGCTGAATAAAATTTAAAAAAGAACTTTGCTCTCTCAGATGTCTCAGGTAAATCTGTACTATAAGCCACGACATCACCATCTGTACTGTCCTTGTTAAAAGGAACAAACTTCTTACTGGATAGAAACTACTGAATTTGAAATGATAAAAAAATCTAAAGAAAATAATTATTTTCCCCAATATTCTTGTATTTAACATGTAGAAATACTTCTTGTAAACCTGTCGTAAAACAAAACAGGTTTTGCCTGAAATAATGTCAATGAGAAAAAAAACTGCGTCATTTTAACAAATATATATAAAATTCCTTGTTCCAACTGTAGCATGGAAAACATAAAGCACTTTGCAATATTAAATGAAATTGTTGCCTCATTATTTTGAGCATTTAAGTGTATCTTGAAATGCAACTATTCAATCACTGACTGTGTATCGTTTCTGGTGAGAACAAATTAAAGTTACAGCAACCAGACAACATCAACAGACTCCCTGCTGCTCCATTTACAGCTGACACCCAATTAAACACACAAAAAAGAATTGCTTCTGTTGACATCCATGGCTGGCAGTCAAAATACCGTTCTCAGAGAAAGGTGAGGTTGACAGGGAAAATACAAGCAGTGGACAGCTTGATTATGAAAAACAAGACAAGACAGTTTAAATTGTACCAGATTTTTATACAGCTCCTTAGTTATAGTTTCATGTCCTTCACAGGACATGCAGAATGCACAGAACAACCCAAACAGCTTTTACCGTGATAGTTTAAGAAAGGAATCAGATGCTGGAGCATCAAGACAACAAATAAGATACAACAAAGTTTCTCAGGTAAGAGAGCATTCTTTTAATGTGCTTTTCTTTTTTACTTCTTATGGCCTCTTTCACAAAATCCAGCATAAACTTACAAAGACAAGCCACATCTGAGTTCCCTCTGGCCATTGATATAAGTAACAAGCGAAGACAGCCATACGCCACACAGCTGCAGGTTTTTATAAATATACCTGTCAGTGCAGGACGACAGGAGGTGTTGTTGGCATTCAACACTGCACGTTAAATCTGCATGGGAAATTTATCAAATTGTTGGCCCAGCAAATGTTTTAAATTTAAGCTATCTCACCTTTTGATGTTCTCACTAACTTTTGAGTTGTGTTTAAGTTTGAAGTCCAAACGCTGACCTGTCACTATGTACAGCTCTCTGCATTGTTTTGTCTCGGAGTCTAAGCTAAATGAAGGAAGAACATTTCAATACAGTTTCTGTCTTCCATTCATGTTAAGCAACTGTTTTCAGGCAACGTTTTTTCCCGATTTCCTCCACCTACTCACAGAATAAAATGGCACATTCAGCTTTCTCTTTTGAGATCATACTCGAGCTGCAGAGGTAGCTATTCCTGCTTTAGTCTTGGGTATCCATTGTGCTAAGTGCTGATGCCTGAGTTAAGCTGCATTCCCTGCTGCTTTGTGGTCACTTTTGGGCTTCCAACCTTTTTGCATATTCTCAATCCTACTATGAGTTAAGAGCTACAACATATCTGTAACAGAAAAGTTACAACATGTTGAGATATGTGTTTTAACAGTACATTAATGCAGTATGTTAATAAACGAATGCCCTTACATTCATTGTGGCTTGAGTCTTTAGCTAAAGGCAACAATGCAAATCTACCTCAGTGATGAAACAATATTATTTCTGTCTAAAAGGTCCTAGCACAAAGAAAGAGGTAACATCAGAGGGAGTCTTTTGATGGAAAGTTGAGTGAACAGTCAGGTTTTTTCAGATTGTTTTAGTTTGAGATGTACAGAATATCCCAAAAGACTCCTCACACGTGACATTTGTGCTGTGGCTTTCAAAATTTTAACTGGAAGAAAATGTGAAAATCATGTATCATTTTCTCCCACTTCACAAATAGAGTACTGTGATCTGGTCTTTATATGTTTGTTGTTGTAATTTGACACAATGTTCATAAATTCAGATGGAATTTTGTCTGGCATATTGTTGGTAGCTGTTTTAGTAGAAAACAAAGACCTTAGAGAAGGGTATTGGCTGCAATGAAAAGGTGAATGTGAGCAAGAGAAGGAGATAAAAAGAGGAAGAGGTTAAAGGTGTGACAGTGAGGGAGAATAAGATGTTTTCTTTGATTGAGGATGATGTCTGTGCTGCATTCAGGTCAGAGTTGTGGCTTCTGGGCACTTAATGAGCTATCGGCTGAATCGCCAACCCAAGCACAGCATATGAAAAGCTTCAACAGTAATCTCCTACATAATAGACTTCTCCATCGTCCAGATCAATGCACGGATTGAGTGGGCAAGGAGAGAAACATTTTCCTTTTCCTCCTGCTGGAGATGAGGCCACTTGCAACTTAACCACATTCTATGTCGAAGACCACCAAGTGGTAGAATAGTTCGAGGTTTTTGATCTGCACCCAAGATACAACTTGCAGTCTGTAATTTCCACTTCCTTTTCCATTCTCAGTGCTGTCTCTTTCACAGAGCAGTGATAGATAGAAGGAGTGTGAAAAAGTGTGACCTACTCTCTTATGAGTTTATTATCTTACACAGTAAGGGAGGCGCGAACATACAGAGAGGTGTTCACCAGGATTCCCTTACACAGTGGGGACTTTCTCAAAGCGCTAAAGAGGGCCAGAAGGGATGCAGGTCCAAATGAAATGCAGGTTAAGAGTGTCAGATACCAAACAGAGCACTGTATTCACTGTGCAAAGACATTTCCACAATGCTAGAGAGGAAAGAGAAGTGTACCAGCAACTGACCCAGTGTTATGGAAATGCATGATTAAAAAGGTGAATTGTAGTTTTTGTTTCACTAGTGGTGGAGTTTTGGGAGCAAAGCGGATCTCTCCTCGCATGTATGTGTGGCTGAGCATTGAGTGTTGCAGCGTGCATATCTGGCAGGACATTGTGTGTCTGTGAATGTGCACTGACTGTTGTTTGCTCCCTATCAGTGTGCCACCAATTGTCAGACTCTTTCAAATCGGCGACAAAAGCCCTTTTTCCAAATGTTCCCTCATCACAGACACGCTGCTCTCTTCTTGAATGAAGCTAAGCTAGCACTACACAGACAAAGCCCGGATAAATGGGGCAACACAAAAAAGGATTTATCAACTCATGTACACAGAAGTATCTCAAGAGGTGTGAAGAAAGTGAGATCCGCAGAGCGGAAGGAAGGGGGTGCATGGGAAGAAAGAGTCCCACTGTAAGTGGGGAAATGTTCCCATAGCTGCTGCCGTGGTTCTTCCCACCACAACTCTTATTATGATCTGGAAGGGAGTTCTGGCCACGACCCGTGTGGTCGCTGCTACAGTCTGACCCAGTCCAGATGGCCTCTTCTCTGCTTCACCCCTCTGCTGGGACAGTGACAGACGAGCAGCATCGCTAACGGTCCACAGGAAGGCTAGAAAGGTAGAGAAGACGTGTTTTAAATCCACAAAAAGCATAAAGATTAATCAGGAAAAAAATCTGAAAATGCATCAACACTTAAAATAATGCCATTCAGTGAGTCCTTAAAACTTACCAAATGCAAAACAACCAAACCAAACCAGAAAGTTGTTTCGTGTTCACTTGTTCTACTCCACAATTATCTTCCTGATATCTTAACTTATTTCTCCAAAGACGATCAAAACAATATATTTAAATTGTTTAAAATGTAAAAACATTTCGGAGAGCTAAGACAACAAACTTGTCTGATGAGATTTGTGGCCCAGATTTTCAGATAAGTGCTGACAAGCTGCCAGGAATCCTGTTCAATTCAACTGTTGTTTCCAGTCGGCTGTCGTAGTAATTACAGTCAATAGCAGCGTACTTGAAACCTTTGTTTTTAACAGTCAGCACCGAAGGATGCACTAATCAATACTTGTACAGGAGCAATTTGTCAGAGACAATCTGAAAACAATGTGAAGAAGGTTGGTAGCAATGATAAACTGAGGGAGAAATCTTCAAGTTTTCATTAGCTCTGCAGAGCTTTGCTTTGAGCTCAGCTCATTGTTTAGCAGTAAATACTGAGGAAAGAATTTCCTGGAGTCCACGAAAATAAATCGAATAATGCATAATATCACCTGTATCTAATTTCATAGATTTTCTGACATCACCATTTTAAAATAAATAATAGTATTTCTGGCTTCACAAAGAAAAACGCTGCATCTCACTGATGCTCTCTGTGTTATTGAGAATGAAACCAGAGACAATTAGGAATAACAAATCTGCTACATACGCCCTTATTAGGTGATTGGGAGAAGCAGGAGGCCTTCAGTGTCTCAGGAGGTTGGAGAATTGCCTATTAACTGCTGAATGTCTCGATCATTACTATTACTTATGGTATGTAAGGGCTCCATTCTACAGCAACTGTTTAATTGGATGCATTACTCAGGTTTACACCTGGGGGAACATACAAAGAAGAACAGAAAAATCATATCCATGCTTATGTGGATGTACACAGGAAAAAGCTTTCATGTGTATTTACAAAGTGAAATTTTCAATCGTTTCTTGTTTCTTCTTCTGCTTTATTGCAATAGTTTTAAAGAAGAGCAACAACAGAGCTTAGAAAGCCTTTAAAGGCCATCTATTTTAATTTAAATCTGGTCTGGTAGAGGAACTGAGCAGCTGGTTGGTGTCATGCGTGCTGCTGACATCAACCTTTTCTTTTATACAAAACCTCTTGTGTATATGAGATCTGCTGGGAAATAATTATATATAGCTTGAATTATGGATCTTTTCTTTTCTTTTATGGCGCTGATTTGACTTCTGGCACGTTTTTAAAGAAAACACTTGCAGTGTAGGGACACCTACTGGATGACGAGTGCAGTGAGAGTTTAAAAAACAGTCACAATTTTATACAGGGACACAAATATTAGTACCTCCATCACAATCAGCTTCTCATTGAGGAAGATGTATACGTGTCCTATTCGCGACTGATGTTCTTAAAAATTTCTTGCTTCTGTTTATTCCTTCACTGCTTTTAGATATGGGAACAAGTTGTTAGTTTATCCATATCCAGACAAGATACTCCCTCAATACTTTTAAAATAAAATACATGAGTTAGAGCTGATTTGTTGGAAGAAGTTTCATCCATCCTTTTTCTTAGCTTTGTTATTATTATTTTTTACTAGTGAGGCTGTATTGATGTTATGGTGCTTTTCTTTGGAGGTTGTGATAGTAGACAGAAGAATAAAGGATTAAAACACACCTGCCCCTCAAGATATCACTGTCCTGCAATGAAAATGGATAATCATTTTCAGTCATGGCTAAAATATGGAGAAAATTTTAAGCAATAAACGCTGCAAAAGAAACATTTGTGTCACTCTTTTTTTTTTAATGATTGCAATTTGACTTAAGAAACAGTACTGTCACAAATGAAGCTACTGAGAACTACATCAGATAAATAAAAACTTTCTGTTTGACCTGCACATTTAAATGTTGATTTGCTTTAGAAGTCCTCTAATTCCCTTTCATTTAGGTGAAAAGGAGTTTTTGTCACACAAAATAATTTAGATGAAACGGCAACTAAAACTTAGTTTTCCACTTTCTGATTATCCTGTTACTGTCCTCGTTAGAAGAGCAACAAGTTCAGAATTTTCTCTGCAAAATGACTCCACAGCAAAATTATTCTTATTTCCACTTAACACTTTTTCATCTTTGTTTCTGATGTGTTAAGTCTAAAACTTGGCGTCCACTAGAGTGCAGCAGCGTCTTTCTGCACCATAATGAAAACTGACAACGTTTCAGTCTTAGTTTTTGCTAAAGCAGCTGATAAAATCACATTCTAACCTTCTGCTTTAGTTTTCTGTAGAGAAGAAAAAATATTCCCGATTAAGATCTCCCTTTCTATGGTAAAAAAGTGCACGAAAGAATTGATGGTTACCTAATCCCATCTACAGGTGGTGGGACGTGAAAGCACATATGTCAGCAATATTTAAGTATTTTAGATACTAAATACGGCAGCTAATATTACCGGTGAAGCATGACCTATCGCGGCCACCAGGGGGAGCCAAGAACAATTTTGTTTCTTTTTGCTCGTCTAAACAATGATTTCTACATGATCAAATACGTTATTGTAAAAAAAAAAAAAAATCACAACTTTAAAGTGAAATTGTGTGGTTTTGTTAATATAATAACATAGAAATCATTACTAAAAAAAAAAGAAAATCTGTTCCTCTTTGGGGGGCCCCTAGTGACGCCGGGGCACCAAGCAGCCGTTTCGAGAGGAGGGTTGGGGTTAGGATTGGAATTAGGATTTTAAGGTGGGTTGGAAACATAATCCAGGGTTTTAGGGATTCAGTGTTGGAAGAAGGGTTCGATGGACTCAGCTGTGAAAGGTTTTAGCAGAATTTTTTAGATCTTATGGGACGTTCCATTCATTTCAAAGAGACTGAAGATTATCTCAAAAAGCTAAATATTTCTTAAACCATAGAGCATATAAATACCAAAAGAAATGTCTTAAATGAGCAGAATGTGGATAAAATTGAATGGTTGAAATAGCACAATTCATGCAGAAGTAATTATGTGGCAAAAAGTGCATGGAAAAAAGTGGAGGAACTTAGTGTGGATGCCGGCAGCATTCACACTAATGACTGTAAAGAGAAGTTCTTTTTGTTTGGCAGTACAGAGACAGGTCTTAAACTTTGAAATTTCCTCTAACTCCAGCTCAAGTCAATAAACAGGCAAACAAAAGGACAAACTAGTCTATGCCAAACCCTGTAGTCATCTATTGTGACCTTGTTACAATAAACTGGTCAAAAGGCAGAATTGGTTTATTTCAACAAGGAATAAATATTACAGTCGACTAAAGTTTTATAGCTCAAAACAATGCATTACTAGCTAGTGATTACTATAAAAGAATGGCTGAAAGAAGGAAATAAATAAATGATGAGTAAATGTGATGCTCAGACTGTGCATCAAAGACAAGAACCATGTTTTGGAGACTGAAGTCTTAACATTTCAGATTTTTTTTCAGTTGCCCATTAAGCCAAGATGTAGAAATTCAACCTGCTTAGTCAAGTATACACAAATTTAAAGTTTTGTTGTTTTTTTTTCTATAAAATACAAGTAATAAAACATCAACTTTTCTTGGAACATTTAAAAACACAAACATACTGTGTCCATCTAGTAACAGAGATTGTTGGATTGCTAACAGATGTCGATTCAAAGAAGAGACATTGGTGTACATAACAGTCAAAATAGCTTTTGTGTTTGGACAAGTACATCAGCTTGCCAATATAACAGTCAGCAGTCTTTCCTAATCAAACGCAGCGTTTTGCAGTATAATTACAAACAGAGAATTGTGAGACATAAAGGTTTCATCAGAGAAACATGTGCCCTGACGTTCAGCAATGAAAGCTGAGTGCCAGAGTTAAACATTGCCAGGTCTAAATATCTCAGGTTGCCTTTGGGAATGCAAGTGCTGAATGTCTTGTTTGTGTTGTAATAGTGAATTATGACCAACATCCAAGAAGGGGATATCAGCTTTCCACAGCTGTTTTGATCAGCCCTGGGATATATCAAAGAGGGATCTGAAAGAAATCAGTGAGGTCAGAGGTTTAGGAAAATGAGAGTTTATTCTCTGTGAATCATTTGTTAACATATGGATTATTAAGTAAATACCACCAAATAACTAACATTTGAAACTCAAGCATCAGTTCTGATTTTTGAAATTGTCTTTTAGTGGGTTATCACAACACTCATTATGTTTCTTTGGCAGGATTTTACTCCTAATCTGGCTACAATTTTTTTCTGCACAAATTTAAAAACCTACTTTAAAGTAATTAGTGGTCAAGTTAAGAACAGTTAGGGAACTGTAACACCTCTGCAGAAAAGGTGTAGATGCCTAAACTGTAACGTGTGTGAATGGGAGAAAAGGGCGAATGGACACAAAACAGCAAAAGAGGATGTCAAAATCTAACACGTGGAAGCTATATATATATAAATATATTTAACCTCCACCCGCCCGAGCCCGGGCGATTTGCATAATTTTTTTTTATGAAAAAACATAACTCCGCCAAAAACAAT
>CAEFZY010027800.1:0-11866 GCA_903066815.1 Brachyrhaphis roseni
GAGGACAGGTGGAAGGACAGAGACAGGATAGGGGAAGGTGGAGGACAGGGACAGGTGGAGGGACGGGGGGGGGGGGGGGGGGAGGGAGAGGAGGGGGGGGGGGAGGAGGGGGGAGAGAGGGAGGGGGGGGGGGGGGGAGAGACAAAAACAAAAAAAAACAAGATGCACCCATTTGAATGTTTTTGAATAAAAAAATTCAAGAGCAAATGAAATAGAAAAGAGCAGCTGACAGGAATTTAATGGGGAAAACAAATAGAAACTGGAGCACAAGCAAGTCCATGTAATAATACAAACATGTCTAAAAAAAAGTGGTTACTTTCATGTACTGACCAGCTGTTCTCCTGAGAGGACTTCCAGAAGGCGGATTAACATGCGGCCATCCCGCAGATCTGTGTACAAGTCACCAATGCGACAAGTCACTCGACCCAAGTGAGAGTTTACCCATTTGGTGAATGTTTTCTTCTGCACAGCTTCACGCTCATCTGTAAAAAAATAATAGATAAACAAGAGTGAACTCGCATTGCCTTAGCTTTGACGTGTACTCAGCCTAAAAACCTCAAAGATGTCCCATCAGTGTGGAGTGTTTCACTAGTCTATATACTACAAATGCACTCCTCTGAACAGTCGTATTTACATGAGGCTTTAGTAAATAAATATTCACAGAAAATCCTTTTTTTTCTGTAGCCGACAGAGCAGAGTGAACACCAGCAGTTTAAATCATAAGAATTTAAGGCCTTAACTTGTGTACTCCCATTTTACAGACACTATTAATCCAGGGAGGGTTTTCTAATCTTAAAGGAATAATTCAGGCTTTTTGAAGTTCTGCTAAAAGATTACAGGCAGTCAACATTTTACCTGCAGTAGATAACTTTCTTGGTGTCTTTATTTAGAATAAATCCATATTAGTTGGTCCTTGAGACCAACTTGGCTTCAATCTCAAAAATCTCATGGTAGTCATGGCACAGTTTATAAAAATTTATATTTTCCAAAACTTAAAACTGCCTTAATTACTGGGGTTTACATTGGGAAATCAACATTATTAGTGTTCTAAGAAAATGTTACACTATTTTTCACACAGCTTTAATTTCATATCATGGAGCTACATGGGCCACAATGCAGTGATCTTTTGTACATGTTTCACAAAGGATCGTCACTGGTGGCACAGAGCCTCCCACTTCCATTTCCTGTGTAATTAATCATCAGCCTCTGTGTAAATAACCACCCAATGCAAACGTGACAGTGGTTTAAAGGTTCATAAAATAGTGTCACCATAAACCACAGTGACCTTTTGAGATTAGAAGGTTTTTAAGGCAGTAAGAGTCTGCTTTGGTCTTGGCTCCAACTGGACTAGCTGTTAGCTTCCCTCTGGGACCAACTAGTCTGGAATTTATGCTGAATTATGACGCAAAGAGTTTTCTACTGGAGGAAAGATATTACCGTATTTTTCAGACAATAAGCCACTACTTTTTCCCCCCACACTTGGAACCATGCGGTTTATAGCCCAGTGAGGCTTTTCTGTGGATTTTTCTTCAACCGCCAGGGGGTTCTTTAGCAGGAAGTGAATAATTAGAAAAAGTTGGAAAACAAAGAAGAAAGCGCTGATTTTCATTTAGAACAAGCACATGCTGGCAGCAGGCACGACGGAGAAATGTTTTCAAACTCATTCCCTCCTCATCATGGAAACCAAACGCAGAAGTTCATATGATGCCGCTTTTAAATTGAAGGCTATCGATCTGGCAGTACAAATCGATAGCCGCTGCACGTAAGCTCTGTGTTAATGAATCCATGGTTCACAGGGCTGCGTCCTTAATAGCAGATTTATTAAAGACTCAGCCCTCTGCTGCATCCTTGTGAAAAACCGAGAGCGGCGGAGATACCAGCGGCTTATAGTCCGGTGCAGCTTATATATGTACGTATCCAGTGTATTTTTTTTTTTTTTTTTTTTTTGCTGGAAACGTACAAGCTTATAGTGAGGTGTGCTCTATAGACCGGAAAATACGGTAGCTGCTTCTAATCTTAACAGAATCATACTTCAAAGATCCTGAACAATCCCTTAAAGATCAATCAAATTTTATTTATATAGCACTTAACAAAGAGTACTCCTGCACCAAAGTGCTTTCCTATAGATCAAGATGTATTGATACCATCTGCTCAATTGTCAATTAAAATATCTAGAACGACTAAGCTTCAGAAGAGTAAACACAGCACAAACATTTAGCTGAATTTTTTTGCTGTTATTGCAGGTAGTGCATAAAGAGAAACATTATACAGGTCTAACCCAGACGTGGATACAGACATATGGACTACAGAAGTAAGAGGCTAATCCTGCTCCACCAACCACCCAGGTGACCCAATTTCTAAAATATAAAGGTCTCCCTCGCTTTGGAAAACTCTATTCCCGGAATATAATCAGACATAAAACCAATCGGAACCAAAAAAAAAAAAAGACATGTAGCGCAATATTAAATAAATCTTAAGATTCCCATAACGCAAATAAAAAGCCAAGATGACATTTATTTATTAGCAGCAGTTTGTGTGAATTTACGTGATCAAGATGTCCACTGAATTATTTGTTTGCACAACAACTTACTGAACTTACTATAAAATAGGTAAAATAAAAATAATTTTAGAAAACACTGCAGTTCATTAGAAGTCTGAGTTAGTTACATTGGATAATTAAATGGACAATTAGTTTGAGAGCACTTTGAAGAAAATGCACTCAACTACCTAAAGAAAGTTTATTGCAGTAATGAACATCAATTACTATCTAAAGGAAAAAGGAAGAAGAAGAAGAACAGATTGTGAAATATAAGCCCTTTAGGGTGGAGTAGCCTCATGGTTCATAGTACCGTATTTGTTCTGGTGCAACCTAAAGACATTTTTGTTGTTTTCTTCTGAAGCTATTCTCTGCTAAAATCAGCTGCTCTTTCTGATAGGAGAGACACACTGATGTCCCAAGACGGTGATAAAGTGCAGCTCATTTAAAGCCTCAACTTAAACTCCATACAACAAAGGCTTCCTGTTCAATCTGACAAAGCTTGACAGATTCTGACAGAACTGAGAAACTCCCCTAACCCAGGTCATAAAACCTTTACAGACAGTCTAAAGAGTAGAAACTGATATTGGAATAAAGGGGATCTCCTTCCAAAATTCCAAGAAAATTGTATAAATATATTTATAAAAATTCTCAAACATAGGACTTAATAAAAAAACGGAATCAGGTTGTTTTAAAAAATATAGACAAAAGCAATGACTGAGTTTGTTATAATCATGTCCTACAGCTCTTCCAACTTATTGCCTTTTTGCCTGTCTGCCATTTTCTTGGTTAATTTGGAATCGCATTTCCATCTTCATATTCTACCTTCCAGATAAATCTAGAGCTCATATACAAGTTTACAGAGTATAGAAATAACGATCTCTCAAAAACACGACAGGCTGATGGATGAATGACTGCGCTAGCACCCAATGACCAGACTTGGCAAGTTTTCTTGAAATGTGTATGAGCTCGAGTATGTCAGCTATTGGTCACAAAAAAAAAAAATAACATGCTGCTGGCTAGGCTGAGCTTAATGTAATAATAATAAAAATAATAATTAAAAAAATCAGGTGATGAGCTATGACTAAGACTGTCAGTGTAAGAAACACCCTGACAACCTGAAGAATTTATTTTAAGGATAAAACTTTTTTCACAAAATCTTGTGCAAAAGGTGTGGCATTTCTATAATCTAATGTAAAAGCATGTTGTATCAAAATACAGAAGACTACTCCTGTACTTCCATGCTGTTCATGGCAGCAGAAACTTTTAGGAGCAATGCTTTAATTTTGTGCAATGTTGACTCTTTGCATACTGCAATTTTGTGTGTTGGTGTATTGAGGCTGTCTTCTATTTAAGGTTTTAGGCGTCAGTATAATTTTACAGAACAGCCTCAATAAACCTTTTTTTCTTATTCTAGTGACACATAAATACCACAAAAACATATTACTCCATTACCAGGGGCTTATTAATGAGTTTGGACCTGTTTAATGATCCTGCAGATTTATGTGGATTTGACAGGTGGACTAAAGCAGAGAAGTCGACATTCCTTCTGTGGCTTAGTCATGTTATGACAGCACCCAGGAGCGAGAAAGATGCTGTCAGGAACTGGAGGGGTCTCCTCAGAATAACTGCTACCAAACATTTGGCACTGTACTTTCCACTCTGACCGAAAGCACAAGCAAAAATAATCACATAAAAATAAAGTTTTGGGGTTTTTTTTACATTCATGGACTGATGCTTTTACATGCACAAGAGGATTATGCCGAATATTACATTTGCAGATCGATGCCTAAATTGTGCATTACGTTCTGCTACAAAATACTAACGCTCAGGTTCAGCAACAGCAAGTTTGGTGGTAAACTGTGGCATTTTTAGTCATTGAAGAATAGCAGTGACAGATGATGGTGGGGGGGGGGGGAAACAAGCAAGTCTCTGCTATGATGTCAACTGTCTCCAACGTCATGTAAAATACTTGTGGAGCCTGCCAACATAACTGCAAATTACAGTTGCAAAACTACAACTGATGACAAGACGGCTGATGGGTAAAATATAGTCTTTCAAACAAACTCCCACTAAATACAGGATAGCATAGCTTGCACTTTGACAAAACAGAAATTCCTATTAAAAACAAACACAGTTTGAAGCAATCTCAGGTTTCTAATCTGAAGCTAAACCAGCATGATTTTCCCCAGATAAAAACACAATACATTTTAATCCCTAACTGTAAAACAGTTTCTCAAAGCCTTAGAATTTTTTTTAATTTTCCTACAGAAATGAGCACACTGTCAGAATGTTGGTTTTTTTTTAAACTCTTGATTCTTTGTGTGTGCAAGTTAGAAAGAAAAAAAAAAACACCAAGTGACTTGAATTTGCAGCACTGTGTTTTTTCCTATTGTTTACTAATGACAGATGAGAAACTAGTAGTTAGAGGCATCATTAAAAGTTTCAAGCGCATTTGGGCTTGTCCAGCCACTTTGAAACCGTTTGTAGATGGTGGTAAGTGCTAAGTATATGTCAGAGCAAGACTAAAATGAGGGCCTGTCCCAGCCAGTGCACTCTTTAACAATTCAAGTTACAGGAATTGAGCTCTTGTTTTCCTTTTTTTTTTTTTTTAACACTGAAACAAACCTGAGCGCTGATGATAATGATTATCTGCAAACGATCTTAGCATTTATAATGCTGGACCTAATCCTGTTTGTGTGGCTCATACTTTACTGGAATCATGTTTAGTGATAACATGCAGATGAATCCAATACTAACAGAGACTTAGTGAGGCAGGACTTACAAATGTTTATAAGAAAAATCACATGATACAGTTGCTTCATTTTCAAGTCCCAGGATCTTGCTTTTCTTATAACCTCTTCACTATTTAACCTTGACCTATGAATCTTACAAGTATTAGCCTGGTACTTAACTGAAAAAACAAACTACTGTTTTACTTTTTTAGTTGTGGTACACATTGAAAACGTTTTTCACATCCTTTCAACAACAACAGAAAAACCGCAGATATATGATTTCTTCATGTTTTTAAGTTGATCAGTAAACTATCATGTCTAGCAAGTAACAAAAGCCAAAAACACAATTTAAAACTTATTCTTAGCCAAAAAAAAGTTTTAAATAAATAAAACAACCAATTAGGGCCGTGAGGAATGTCTTCATTGTTTAACACAACAATAAATAAGAAGTAGTGACCTTCCCAAGTAGTACTGTGTCTGGCAATGAATGACTGCTGGAAAAAAACTCCAGCCACTTCACAGCCCAAACCAGAATTAATAAGGTGGAAAAAATGAGTGACTGATTCCAAGATCTACATTTATGTGGATGAACTACAAACCAAAAGTCTTAACATTTATTTTTTCTAATACTGTGCAGGATTTCTGGTGATGTGACACTTGTCATAGATCAACTTTGCTCAAGAGAGCGCACTAAATCACAATGTTTATGAGTCTGTCACAGACCAGAGAGCAAAGCAACATATGTGGAAAAATGAGACTAGTGATAACGTCATTGGTGGATATGCTAACTAGTCTGAGCATTCATGGCAAACTGTTATAGGGAAGAAGTTGTAAAGAACAAGTGTGAGATTGTGAGAAACGTGTCTACAAACATATTGACATCCTTAGTCAGAAGAAACTCAGGCAGATTTTGATAGGAATGTTAGATATTTAAAACTTGACTACCTCTAAAAGGCACATGTCACCAGCAGAATTTTTTGATCTGTGTTGCTGTATACATAACAGGCAGTGTTCCAGAACAAGATTCCAGAATTGATAGAAGACAGAAAGTCCGGTCACTGATTAAATCCTGTTTGTCACATCACAGAGATAGTGTCCTAACACACAGAGGTCACAATTCAACACTAGAAAAGAAAAGACGACGTACTTGTTTATTAACAGTAGCTCATTTATAACTATGAAATAGATGCAGCTAAGAATCATAAAACAGCTGGACTTACCGGTAAGTCCTAATTTTACCTTTTTTTCCTATAAATAAAAAAACAAACACTGACCTGTTTGAAATGGCAAAAGTTCAAGTTAAACTGATTTTTTGTTTGTTTGTTTTTAATTAAAAAGCCTGTTTGACTTGTAGATCACTGATTTCTTCAGTGAACTTTGAATGCCTCCATTGTTTGATCTTCTCTTGCACAACATAAAATAAGTGGCATTACAACTAGAAAGGATTGCACACAAGTTTTGCCATCCCAGCTATTTCAATAACCGTTCCCTTTATTGCCAGATACCCTTTGTAATCATCTCCCTCCTTGCAAAAATATGCAAAACTGCAAGAGAATCTAGCAGCGGCTTAAAACAGGTCTACCTTCAGCACACAGGCTGGTAGTCATTAGGAGCTGCAAAAATTTCACCTTGCTTCATGTGCGGCCTTGGCCATGTGCAGTAATTCCTGGTTTTCTTTGTAGTGCCGCTGAAATGACCTTGATTTTGTAAACTCCTAACATCCTGCCGGTTACTTAACCCAACCTTTCATTATGTGTGCCTTTGCTTGCAACTTCTACAAAAGAAGGTGCAAACTGCTTCCATCAATTTGTCTGACTTTCTGACCTTCTTTATGACATTCTCCACACAGAGAAAATTACTGAGTTAAGTGCTCATCAGTGGGAGTCTGACTTTTCTCTTGTTTTTATTTTAGTAAAATAGATTTCCTAGATAACAAAAACGATTGTAAAAACTGATGTTTTACATCAGGTGTGTAAAAACTACCCAATATGGACTGGAATCAGATATTAAAAACATGCAAACACATTTGTAAGCAGCAGACTTCATTTAATGTGCTAAAAACTAGTGAGTGACATGTTGGATTCATTGAGGCTTAGCTATAGAATATCAATACATTTGTTGGTCTATATCGACAACAAATGGATCATTACCACGTCGGTGACCCATATAAAAAGTCCAGTCTGTCTCATTTCAACAGCTGTGTCAGAATGCTCTACTTATATTTGACAACAATTTGTGCCTACCATCATGGTTGACACAGGGCTTTGGCCAGTTATGGGTATGAAATGTGTACAGAGGTTTTGCAGTTTTTACTTTCAGCATGAATTTCAAATAACTTAAAGTCCTTTTAATAAGACTCAACTTGTGCTCCGTACTTTGTATATTGTGCTCCATATACAAAGCATATGGACACAAGTTAATGTGACACCAGCCTTCTTCACATGTTGCTGCACACTGCAGGCCAGCTGGCTGGAAGAGAGTCCATGCACCCTACCCTTACTAACAAGACAGACAACTTATGGTATTTTTAAATATTTTCAGTCAAAAAAGTGTGAAAACTAAAGAAGAATAACTCACTATGGTTAGTTTTATAGAATTGTTACATTAAAGTTTGCAAAAAAAAATTGCACTTTTCATGCAATAAGCACTTGAAAACTCATACAAGATAAAGCAGATGGCTGTTACTGAAGTCCATGTAGCAAAAACTGATATCTGTCCATTTAGAAGTAGTAGGAATACTGGTTTTTCTTTTTAAAATAAAAGCTAGTAGATAATCATGTGTTTTGATTTAAATTTGTGTCAACTCTGAGGCAATGATTCTACAAAATCTCTTTATACATCTATGAAAGGAAACTGGACAAAAAAAATTAACAGGGTACTCAAATTCCCCAACCAGTGATCAACACATTAGACATATTTAAACATAAAGGCAAGCATGACTGAGACTCAAAGAAGACTTTTCATACCTTAATCACAACTTGGTAACTCAAATAAAATAAATACTAGAGACTGACCACTTGATAGTCTATTGGTTTGTCCAGTAATATTTCAGAAACTTGGATGAGACTAAACTAAAATTATTCTTTGTCTGAACAGACTTCGGGAGCTCAAAGTTTGAAATAAAAACAAAGAACCAGTAAAAGAATATGAAGCCACTTCTTGGACATCAAAGAGTCATTCAGCTGCATATCCATGAATACGAGGCCATGCTTTTTATCCCCATTGCAGATTGCTCAGTCACCAACATTGATCTATGCCTGCAAATTTAAATCTCAGAAAGTCATCATCCAACTCCTACATCCCTCCAAAAACCAAAGCATAATGCAAAACATTCTATCTAAAATGTTAAACAATTCTGTGGTTAAAATTTACTAATCAATGTAAATTTTAAAGTGAATATTTAAGATCTTTTAAATGGCAGAAAAATATTTCCTGAGGTGAAATTGTAAATCTGTATTTGGTCTCTAATGAGCTATTGAATGTTTCAAAGTGTTAAATCAATCTAAAAACTCTCCTAGAAAAAAATGCATGGTTTGCCCAACGGCCGCGGTCTGTTTGCTGAACTCAAGGAGGTTTTGTTCACTCAGGTGTGATTAAAACTTATGTGCAGATGTTCAAGCTACAATTGGTCTGGACATAGTAAGGGAAAAAAACAAAAAACAAAAGTGACCCAAAATGAATACTAGATGAGATCCAGAACAAATGAGAAAATCAGGCTGAAACCCACTGCAGTACCACCATAAGAGAGCAGAGGGAGAGAGGGGAAGAACGATGCCGATGGGGAGCAGAGACAACGACCGTAAGCCACAGTCCCAGCTTTCACCTTCTCTCCAAGAAGGCGGGTGGCGAGAATTATAAAATTTTCCAGAGACATAAACATTTTTTAGCCTAATAGTATGTATGCTAAATTATTTATCTATCTTATCTTGGTAGATATATTCCCATAAAAAGATCTAAATATCTATAAATGTAAAGATACATTTCCAAAATTCTCTTAGCACAGCATTCCAGGTCTGTGAAGATGTTTTCCATTCCAATATCCGCTCTTCCGGTCTTATTTAATGTTTTTAGCTGCACAGTCCATTACGTTCTCCTCCGTCTATATCAGCTAGGGGCACTATTTTTAGGCAGAGCAGTAAGCAGGAGGTACTAACACCTTTTAATTTGAAAAAATACATTTCAGAGCTTCAACATGTGTTTAAAGTGAACTTTAAGGTTCAGCAATATTTGCCTTGCAAAATAGTTGCTAAAAACAAAAAGCATGCATCTAGAAGCACAGAATACATAAATAGTAATTCATCTTAAAACCTCTTCATCTTCGAAAATAAACTGATCATCTATGGCTTGTATGCTGTGTGATAGTGTGGAGTAAGCAAAGAACAATAAAACAAGTGGGTGGTTTGAATAAAAGCAATACAAACATGGGGACCGACCATCATGGAGAAAGCATGACGAGGCTGAAGCAGAGGATAAATTATATTAACAGTGCTGTACTTATAACTTTCAAAATGTTAACATATTTACAAGTTCCCTTCAGCTGAAATACCTTAATTAGAAAAATAAACCAACTGTAAATAGTCAAAAGCTGTTTGTATGCATCAATTTATTTTAAACAAGACAATTGTTTTACTTCAAAATTTCTGGAGTTCTGTGATAATACTAAACTGTTAGGAAATATGAGCAGAACTAAGTGAATAAAATGGCAGACACAGCTGCACATGTTTTGGCTTTTTTTTTTTTCCCACCTCACTCTATAAAAGTAGAAGTGCCCTTCCCTCACTTATGACTTTAGAAGTAGGTCTGTGGTACAACCGCTGCCTAAAACCTGCCACGTGTAGCACAACTTATTCTTACAGTTAAAAGAGCTTTAATGATGTGACCGTAAAAACGTGTCTAACGTTTACAAGTTTGCTATAACGATGACAAGAGCTGTCAGAGAGAGTAAAATACATTCCTGTTTCAGAACAGTGTATTTTTCTCTTCACTGTCGCCATCAACATGCCCTTCAATTACTTTTCCTCTGCCATCTGCAGCTGCAGGTGATAACAGGGAAGATGTGGGAGGAGGGGCCCACACCAAGGCCAATCCCATGAGAAATGAGACCGAAACAATCAGCACTCAACAACATCTGCAACACAAGAGTGTGAAATGTCAGTAGAAAAACATGCCCCCCAATGGCTCCAAATATGTGCCTTTTTGTTACCCTCCAAAGTGCAGAGCTGTCAATAATAGAAAAACTGCACAAACAAAAAGCCATTGTGTGTGTGCACGCGGGTGTGTATCCTAAACTCTTACCAGGGTAATGTGACTCAAGAGCAACAGCTCGAAGGCCTTGGAGTCAGAGTTTCAGTGTTATGACATTACATTTTTCATGAGGAGCTTCAAAATGTGAAACTTGAAATCCAATGCTGATCTCATTACAGCTCAACATATAGGAAGATACTGCCTCTTGATGATCCAGTCATTTCTTTGTCCTTTTGTATTATTTAACTTAAAACAAAGTTGTGTGACTGAGTAATAATTGAAAATGATAAACACCCTGAAGCTGGGGGAAAAAAATACCTTTTCTGTCAAGTAGTATGGTCTATTTCACTAACACTATGCTGCTAGTGCCTGCCGTGTAACTATTCCGCTAAAGTCCACATCAACTGATTTGTAGAAAGAGCAGTGACCCTTTGGACTAGAACCCTGTTGTCTAGCAAAACTCCCAATGTGTATTTATGTATGAAGCAACGCATAAAACAAACTTCACAGAACATTTAGTTTGGCACCAACATCTAAGACTGACATTTACGGAGGTAAACTGAACTTCTAAACATTGTTTGTTGTACATTACAGAGAAAACGGTAAAAAAAAAAAAAAAAAAAGAAGGTTAGTGTAAATAAAGGAAATTGAAACAGTTCTCATTCATTTGTGAAATAGGACTACTGACAGAAGAATATGACGTAAACATTGATCCGGTGTTTTAATTCAAACAAGGGATGTAAGTAACCATTTGAAAAATGTGTGTTGTGTGCCCATGAGTCATCAAGGTTATCAAGATTGTACAAGTTTTTTTATATAATGCGTCAAAAATTAGCAAAGCGCACCATTACTACATCTTATATACTATTGTAATTTCACTGACTGAAATCACTGTAGTAAGAGTGAAGCTGACTCAGACTCAGATCTGATGGCCAAAGAAAACTGAGAAGCTCCCAACACGTTTGACAAATCAGACCATTTAGCAACTGGGTTTTTTTATTGGTCAATTTCACTTAGAGTCTGCCAAGACTGATCTTTAGGGTTATGGTTTTATTGGTAAAATCAATTTGAAAATGGTAGTATCAGCCTCCAAAAACTGTTATGGCAATCATCAAAACTTATCACTAATTCACCCCATCAGTCTTTAACATTCTCATGTACCAACCAACTCAGTTTAATCTTTACTTGTTGCTGCTAAGCTGGATTCTTTTTTATGCGTTTATAAAAGTGCTACTATCCTGCAGCCCTACCATCCTAGGGATACAGGATAGTACATATAGTGACCATCCCATCATCCCCACCACTATATATATATATATATATATATATATATATATACATATACATATAT
>CAEFZY010027801.1:0-26813 GCA_903066815.1 Brachyrhaphis roseni
TATATATATATATATATATATGTATATATGTATGCGTGCGTGTGTGTGTGTATGTATGTATGTATATATAAAACAATGATGAAGCAATACTGTTACTCCAGTATTATAGTGTTTCAAAGTTACATGATAATCAAATTTAAAAATGCATTTTCCACGATTTAAAAAAAAATAAAAAATTTAATTGTTCAAAATAAAGGAAATAGTTGATGTAATAAAAATCCCAGACGACCTGTCAGTACACACACTTATTACTGTAAAGGAACTAACTGGTTGAGGAATTCTGCAGAGAAATAACTGGCATGTATGTAATTCCCCTGTTTTGCTTGAATAACCTTCAGAAAGAGCTTTGAAACAAACCCTTTTAATTTCACTTCTTCTTCCCATTGTTTTCACCGTCTGGCACTTCCAAACTGTACTTTGGAAATTTTCAAGTTTTTGATACATTTATGCATTTTATAGTTGTTTATTTAATTTTATTCTGCTTGTCAAAGTCACCTCTTCTCTTCTTTATCACCACTAGGTGGCAGAAATGAGTCTGGTCCAGATGAGAGAAGGGATGCAGTTTGGACAGATTGCCAGCCAATCACAGGACAGTGCAGACGAGACAAACTCAGTTATACTAATCTCCATCTTTTTGAGCTTTAAAAAAAGATAGAGTTGAAAAAAAATAAATGCAGATACAAATCAATTGAATTTCTTTATACAGTTTAAATTTGTTTACACACTCTGTTAAAAAAACTTACACAACATGTTTTCCCCATTTTAGGTGAGTTACAATTTTGATGCAATCCCTCGCACCTCACAGATGGGATAGTGTTCTCGCCTAAGAATTTTCCTCTTTTTCCTCCAAATGTAAAGATGCCCAAACTCTTAAATGCTTTCTTCATCAGAATCACCAGATTTTTTTTTTTCTCCAGAGAAATGTGCATCACAAATTTTGTGATGCACAAAATGCATTACGAATTTTATGTTGCTTTCAAATTAATGGCTTCAGCCTATGCCAATAACTGACTCGTTTCACTATATATAATTACCCTCTCTCACCAGCTTCAGTCAGGAACTTCACAAGTTGTTTGACTTTTGCTCTGCAGTGGATTTGCACATCTTGAAGCAAAACAGATTCACTGCTGGGAGATGAAGACCTGATAGGCTGGACTGCTTATACTTCCAGATGCACAGGCCATCTTCAGCCATCTGGAAACTGATGAACCAGACTTTTAGAAGTCTGCAGGTCTCTTCCTGTTATCTTGACTGATTTATTTTGATTTTCCGTGATGTCACATAGAGGAAGTGTGCTGAAGGTGTTACCCTAAAATAAATCCACATGCATGTCTCCAGTTTATGCAAACTGTAAATTAACCCTTTGAAAGTTTAGAATGCTATGGCATCATCACTGTTAACAGGTAAAGGAGCTTCAGTCTATGTACAATTTGAAATTTGAAAAAAAGTAGTAAATAAAAAAAATGTATACCATGAATTGAAATTGGAAAGATTTTTAAATCAATATTAACAACCCTAAAGTGATCACAGACAAACTCAAATAAAAACCAAAGCCCAAACACCTGGGAATCAAGATAGTTAAAATAATTAGAAACATTTTTTTTTCTATATCAGTACCTTACCTATCATGTTTTGTTTGTATCATTTAATCTTTTTCTTTCACTACACTGAAACAAGTAGATATGATTTATATTTTTCCAAAAATATGGCGCCAACATTAATTGCAAAAGATGTTTGTTGGGCATGAGTCTGATTTCTCCCCACTAAAGGTTTACATGGAGTTCCCCTGTTTCACAGGAACATTTGGAAAGTAAACAAACACTTTTCATCTTCTCATTGTTTACATCATGTGGCATTTCCAAACTGCCGGGAAATTTTCCTTTTTTGTTCACATGGGTATATTATGGGTGTTTATTATATTGTATATGAACAAATCTCTCTTTTCACCTCTCTGCTTGGTGGAATAAGACGATGATTCCTTACTGAACCAGCTAAAAGGCTGAGGAATGTTTCAGGAGAAAGAAGGATCTCCAGTAGACAGGTTGGTGGCCATTTTCAGGACGATTCATCTGAAATAGATTCACAATCATTTTTTTTGGACTGTGGGTTCAATCCGGAGCGTTAAGTGAAAAACCATGAAGATATTTGAGCATAGCTTGGAAATTCACCACAGTAGCTTCCCCACCTGCACAATCACATCGCCTGATTGAAAGTCTACATCGTAGCTTTTGCACTGTAGAACAATGCAGGCAAATAACTGAATAATCTTTGCTTGAATATTTAAAAACAATTTTTATGGACATATTTATATTCCACAATAACCTGTTGCCAAAGTAACAGTGGTTAAGTGCTTACAGCCATGACTAAGCTTTAACCTTGTTCAAAAGATGACTATGTCCGTCGTCCCATTGATACTGTGCTCATTGTTTCTGTTCTTTCTTTACGTTTCAAAAATGTGAGCTGATGACGTTCCAACCATTGTTTAAATTCTTGAAATTCCGTAGATTGTTTCAAACATTTTGTGATCATCTATTTTAAGAGCCAGCGTGTGAAACATGTAGACTTTTAGGTATTCTGACGCCAATTTGTATTTTGTTTAATGAAACTAGTAAGATATATAAAAACACACACAGTAGTGGACTTTAAATTGACCCTGATGAAACGAACTTATATTCTCGCATTATCTTGTAACTTCCCTCAGCTTTGTTCTGCAGACCCATTAACAAGTGAATTATATTTGAAAAAAAATCAAGTCTGTCAAAATATTATACAGCAGTGATTGTTTCTGAAAACCCCTGCATAACCAAAACACTGGAGATTGTTTTTTCCACATCTCAGTGGTAAAAAAAAAATCCCATTTTTTATTTTATGCCTGGAATCGAAAGCAGACATATTTCTTTCAATGGGAAGCAAACTGTGTGACCTGATCAAGTTGGTATAAACCTACAGTAAGATTCATTGCTGTATCATAAAACATGATCTTGACAGCAGTGAATGAAATATTTCCAACTGTATACAGCAAAACCAAACATCATCATCTCACCTGCTTCCCACAATGCTTTATTAGCATGACCCAATAAAGAAGAAAACTGTTTACACCTTGGAAAACTTTCACAATTTCCAACAGAAGATTTTATGGCCAGTCTTTAAATCAAATAACCCTGGGAATATTTTGATCTTTACTTGGTGTAAATCTACAAATACCTACAATGTAAAGTGGCAGCATTTCTACTGCACCTGTAGGTAACTTCCTCATATTTAGACAGTTAGACACGGAACAGGATCATGTAGATTTAAAAATGCACGGTTGCATGACTTTTCATGGGTGATTGGATTTCACATAAATTGAACTTAGATTTTAAGACACTGTGGACTTTAACTTCCAAAAATATGTGTGGGTGTGTGTGAGAAACGTACTTCAAGTCAATCATTTGGCAAATCAGGAAGGAGGAAGACAAAAACCCCAAGGTACTTTATCTAAACGTACTCAGCTTGAACTAAACAGAAAATATGGAATGAGAAAATAACCTCTGGGAATCTACAAAATTTAGTTTAAATTCAGGTCTTTAAATTTATGTAACGCTAATTTACATAATTAGAGCCAGCGCATTTCTTCACAGGAGTATATATTTAAATTAATTCAATCCTTGGGTTCTCAGTAAATGACAGGTATTCCAATTGGATCCTAGTTGTTATACAACACAGTGAGTTCAGTTATTTTAGGTTTTCTGTGTAAGAAAAGGCAATCGCACTGAGTCATTCACTTCACTGCAATCCTTTCGTGTGATCCACCGTTGGGCAATAGTAGAGAGGAACATCAACCTTTAACATCTTCAGTGAGATGGGTCATCTGCCACGACTGACTGGGGTGTGTCGACACAGAATTTGCACTGCATTATTTAGGAAAGACTGTAAAGTTTTTTTTTTACTCAATTTGAGCTTTCTTTATAAAAAAAAAAGAAAAAAAAAGTACTTCAACAATATTATGCACCTGGAGTAACTGAGCAAGAACTGGTTTTCCCTGAAGCAATACTTAGAATTTACTGATGTCACACTGGTGACCGGATCATCAACAACTCAGATGTGGACAATGTGACTATTTGTGACTCAGCATGGGAAACAATTAAACCAGATAACACCAGTACTGGTCAGAATAGAGACCTGATTACAATGTTTTACTAAGACATTCCTCAATTTATAACCTCTACCCCAAAAATGAGTAAGTAGAAAAGCCTTGTGACCATATCACTTTATAATAGGTTTTGGAAAATAATAACAAAAATATTAAAAAGAAATGCATTATGGAGTAACAGACTATCTTCACAAGCCATGCAAATTTAAATTATTTATGAATCACGTTTATGAGTTCTCTTTTGTAATTTGTGGACATTCTGTTCATTCAAATATTTTAAAACGTCTGGACCCTACTTTTCGTATTTGACAGTTCACAGTGGGGTCATAACCATGATGTTCGAAGCAATGTTCTAGACAGCTTGTCACAGGGATCCACGTTCAGGGGTACAGCCAATCAGTAGCAAAGTAAATGAATGGCACTCCTGAACTGGTTGCTTTGCAAACACTGAGTGAATAACGCAGCGCTTTGGTTCATAAACCTTTCAAACTGCATTTTCTTTCGAATGGTTGGAAAAATCTGTGAATAGGCCGATTATTTGCAAATAATATGGAGTTACAAACCAAGAATAAGTCTGAGAGTACTAGGAGGGGTCTATTGTACAATACTACTACATGTTTGATGCTACTACAATTAGCATGAAACACAGGAACAAATAGAGCAATGCCTTTCTCAAGCCAGACCACAGAGTGTCAAGGTACATAAATCCAGCTGTTCACTTACTAACTTGCTTTCTACTAAAAAGGTAAAATGACATTTGGATATGAATGACTATTACATTCTCAGAAAGGTTATTTTTGATCATTATTCCTCAAAATAATCTGTGGAAATTTAATACCACGGGCTCTCCCCTTCGGTTTCCCGATTACAGTTTTTCTTACGTTTTTTTTTTGTTTGTTTGATTATTTGTTCTTTTTTTTTTTTTCAGATAATTTTCCATGATGCCATTTATCACTTGTCATTACGCCATTGTTTCATTGCATCTGAGGAACCGACACTTTTGTGTTTCTTTCTGAAAAGGGAAGTGCATCACTTAATTTTTTAAAACGCTTTCTGTCTCCACCACTAGGTGGAGTTTTGATCACATGAGTGAACTGGAGACAGGCTGTTCCTTCCTCCTTTCTAGAGTGTGTGATACGTGCACGGCGTGCTTCAGCCTAGAAACGCTGTTTATGCATGAATCACGCACACTGCATGCCCTGCACGTATCTCTGTCCCTCTGTCTTCAAATATTTATTCTGGTTTAGTCAGGATTTGGGTCTTTCTATGCAAGATTGATAGGGTGCTCCTTTTACCTGAGAAGGTTCCTTATGAATGAATGGAGCAGAATTGAAGTTGCATTAGAAACGCAAGAGGAAGAGGCCAATGTACTAGACTAAATAAAAGGCAGGTTAAAACTTGACTGTACGTGAACGACCATGTTTGAAACCACAATGAAAAGAATGCACTGCAGCAAAATCATACTTAGGAGGAAGTATATCTGCTTAGTCATTAACATAAATGCACCATTAAAACCATGTACAAGATGATGTGTCATTCAACGTGCTGCATGCAAGGCTGTAAAGTAATTAGATAAAAGTTGAGAAGTGGGAAAGGTTAGACTTTGATCTTGAACACGTATTTTTCAAGTTCAAGTAAAATAGAGAGCTATAGAGCAACACCTGATAGGGCAAAAGGATGGCATGATTCAATAAAAGAACCTGTGATTCATTTAAAACATTACATTACAGTATGTAAAATCTGACAGCGACATCTGCCACATATTTTATCATTCAATTTAGTTAGCCAATACTTTTTCATGTTAGAAAATCGATAGTAATTCATTTTGTAAGTATTTTTTTTCTGAAACAAATCTGTAAAATCCTCTAAAATAAAGAAGGATCATTTTGTTATTTAAGAACATCCAACACCCAGAAATTTAAGAATCAGTAAATGAACAATTATGTGTGATGGATTTAGAAAAAGGTCATAATGACAAAAAATCATTTATTTAATTTGTTCTTGTGAATTATTCAATGTTCTGAATAATATTAAACCACTTAATCTAGTTAGCAATGCCATCTATGATTCTGTGATCTGCTAAAGAATCACTGTAATCCAAGAGCAACAGCAAGTTCACTCAAATCAGGGATCTAGGATTTGAATCTCATGAGGAGCCGGTCATTCATGGGTCATTGTTTCCTTTCTAACCCTTCGGGGCAGAAGGGGGAGCTGGTGGTGATTCATTTTGCCATGACTGTGTTGAGTCTGTGTTTTGGTGATAAACACCACAAGGATGTTGTTTCATGATTCAACTAACTCAACTCCAAGTTGGGTTTGGTAATTCTAATCACGTGGTAACACTCCTTCATTTGATCTGCATGAATAGTCAAAAGGGAATTTGGGTTTGGTTGATGGGTTGGGTGAATCTTTGCATCAATCTGACTAAACATAATATTTATGATCATCCAAGATTATCCCTAACCCTCCCTGGTTACACCTAAAGCCATATAATCCATTTCACAAAGCATTTTATGGGTCTTAATGTCTTATCACATCTTAACATTTTTGTGACCTTGATAGTAGATAACCTAAGTAACTAGTTTATAGAGGCGGAATGTCCATAAGTCATGTGGAAAAAGCAATAGCCTTTTCCACATGACTGTAGATGTCAGACAATACTGTGACTGTAGATGTCATTTCCTTTTAGACACTAAGCATTCATTCATGGTACATCCTAATTAGTCCTTACTGTTGCTGTATTCACAGAGTCATTTCAGGCTGGAGCTTACTATAAAACATAGAACAGTATGAAACCCTGACAATAATGATCTTTGTTCAAAGGTCAGAAAGCAACAGGTAGAACAGGTAAAGTGGAGAAAAGAATGACTAAGGTAGGTCTCTGTAATGCAATCTCCAAAGAACTGATCAGTATGTAAAACATTCAGGACAAACAGAGATGAGATTCCACTCCAAATACAGCTGAGAAACCTTTTGACTGAGACTCCTGTTGTACCTTCTGAATATGTGGAGACAAAAGATAAAAAAGAAAAATTAGAATATTAAAAACAAATTGCTTTGTCTTGGTGTTAGAGATACTTCTTTAGGTCAAACCTGCTCTTCTGACTGAAATAAAGGAGTATTGTTTGTGTAATCTGATTAAATCTTTACCCTTTGCAACATGAAAGCCGCTGGGACCAACAGGTCACAAAGTAAATCTGTTACTCCATTAATATTGCATCCTTACAGCATGTGGTTGTTCATTTTGTGCACAGATGTGCACCTTTAATGTGCTGATCATGATGCTGTTCTTTCAGATTTAAACTGCAAACAGCTGTAAACTGACATTTTCATAGTCACACCCAGGAATGTACTTAACCACCTCCACTATTTTTCCTTTCATTTTGTAGGTGCAGTGGCCATGATAAAAAGATGTTCGCTTTTCTCAAGCGTGAAACAGCACATTATGTACTGGTTGTACATAATGTGCTGTTATTGCACATCAACACTGTAAGAACTTCTTTTAATGTATGAGCTGCAAGAATCTCATAACTGTTTGCTATATAACTTTTCTCTCAAAAATAAGATATGCATTGATCATTCTTTTTTGCTTTTAGCAAAAGAAAATGATTGCATTTGAAATGTTTTACAGTTCTTCATCTCACCTGGTTTAAACTGATACCTGTTGAAGAAACTGATGAGACAAATCGCCCTTTGAGAAAGGTTTGTTAGAGCAGTTAAAATCCAGAGGGCAGAAGTTTCCAAAAACTCGGGTGGGAATCCTGATTTGTTTGTGTCTTCTATCATTTATGTAATCATTAGCAGTTTTGGGGGGAGATTTGGAACTTCTGCATGATTAGTATCACTTTCTAATGACGTATAAGCTTTACCAAAAAATTGTTGCCAAATTCCTGTAAAGCAGAAGTAACCGTTTCCCTTTTGTTTTAGAAACCAGAGCAATCACCCATCTAATGGATGGGAGACCGATTAATAGGACAGATATTAGCAAACTATGTAAGACTGGTTGGAAAAAAAAGATTAAGCCTGTGTATGAGTTTAATCCTTTTTTTCAAACATTTTCCACACTAAGTCCTCCTTTTGAACCATTCTTAGATCTAAGTTTTGTGTTTCCTTTTGTGTAGTCTAACTAGTTTCATGTCCTTCTTCTAGCTTAGTGTCTGCTTTGTGGAAATTTTTAAATCCGGGTTTTCAGCCACAGTGTAATCTTTCCTTGACACACGCATGTCTGTATTCAGGTTGACTACATAATATTTGGAGATTAGGGATCAGAATGAAATAGGATTTATGTATGAGTGTTGTGCTCTTGCAGTGTTTTGACCAAACAAATAAAGATTGTTCCAAGGCTCCAGACGACTGAAGACTCAAGATATTCTGAGATCTGGAAAATATTTTGGCATGACTCACTCAGCGGTGTGTGTTGTCTGGAATGGCATGTAGGAAATTGGAGAAAGAACAAGTTGGGACAACGAAAAGTTCTTTCGCTTTGTTACATTTCCAGAAACCTGTGACTCATTTTGATCCACCCATTTTTTTTTTATTTATGAAAACATGAATTTGATTTTGCATGCAGATTTAGTACCAAATACAGTCAAATTAAATATAATTATTCACAATAAAATGCCCACACTATCGTATCAGAAAAGAGAAGAAAATCCAAAGACAGCAACAAAATGTTAGTACTCTAAACATATTTTCCCCATTATATATATATGTTCTTTTGTAGTCAGCAAATTAGATTATTTATATAGGAACTTTCAGAGAAAATGGTAACAAAGTATTTCGCAGAAAGTAACCCAATAAAATATGATGCACAAAACACAAAACAATCATAAAAAAAGTCTAAAATCTTGATTAAAAAGTCTTGAGTTGCTTCTGGAAAGCAGCAGAAGACAACCTGAGCAAATCAGAAATGCAGTTTTCAAATGATGAGAAGCATCTCTAGAGCAAACACAATTTCCCAATTTAAAATATATGTTTTCATTTGGCATCAGATTGTTTTGTAATGTTTTTCATTTAATAAATGCTGTATCTGCTTTTTAGATTCACTCAAATTTTCTTTGTCTGATGTTCCAATTTGATTCTTAATCAAAAAAGTAAAAAAAGATAAAATAAAACATATATTTTAGTAGACATTCTTTTTAACACCACTTTAAAAAAAATCCCATACAAGTTGTAGAAACTTTGTGTTACAGATCAGTTTTATACATATAAAGTGAGACAGAGAGGTTTTATCAGAGTCCTACATGCTTCCCCCTTTCATTCAAAATGTCATGTTTCCTTATTTGCATTTCTTTTTTTTCTTGATGAGTTTCAAATGTCCAAACATGAATGATAGTGAGCTGCTTCTAAACATGTGCTCCACCCCTTTTCTGACATTTTATTTATTTATTTTGTTTGCATTTTTTCAGAATTTTATCAAATTTAGGAATTCCATTTCTCACAGATCACATAACATAACTCAACTGCATGAAGCCCCCTCTCCGGTGGTTATGATGTTTTATGCCAAACAAAGATGTAACCATCTTTTCACATTGTACCGAGACGCCTTCTGAGAATGCCTCTATCAACTATCAACTGCCTTCATCAACAGCACATCTGTTTTACAAACAAAGGCTTATTTATGTGTGATGAATAAGCCTCACAACACTGGCGGGATCAGAATATCTTCTGATATAAGAAGACATTTTGATCCCGCCAGTGTTGTGAGAGCGTGATATGATGCTTATCTGTACATCCAGTTTTTGTGGATGTGTCCTCTACGCTTGAGAAAATGGTCCAGAGCAAAATGAAAGTCTCAGGTTAAGGTTTTTCTCAATCCGTAGTTTCCAGGTTAAGTTGATTTGCAAGCTGGTTGCCTGGCCTTTAATTTGACTGCAGGTCACATTAACAAAATTTTGCATTTTGGAGCTTCACATGAAAAGGAATCGGACACGCAATCAAAAGACTACAGCAGCAATTCAGAATGAATGGATTCAATCTCTATATTTCATCTCTTATTTCAAAATGGACAATTTAAACCAATGATACACTAAATGCTGGGTTTCTTCTTTAAGTGGGTTGTTTTAACCACATTATGATTCATGATAGTGAGCCAGCTTGTGGGGTCAGAAAGAAAGACTAAGAAGAAAGCTGATTGAACACCAACATCATCAGACTTTATTGATCCTCTTCTCCTTATATGCTAAATAGTTAGCACAGGCTAGTGCTAACAATACTCAGCTTTCATTACTTGATATAAGCAGGCAATAGTTTATGGTGTTATATCTTGATTTAAGTACCAGTCCTCCTGTAAACCTCAAGGTGAGCTTTTAAAAATATTATTTTTTTATTGACCTAGCTTCTGTTCTTTTTTTTCAATAAACTTTCTGTTAGCTTAAATTTGATCTTGGTTTTCTATAAACCATTCATTGTTAACTTTTAGTTCATCGCAACATGTATGTTGAAGTTCATCATGTAAATGCGCCAGATTTAGTCACACAGACTAATTTGCATCCATAGATCCTGGCAGAATGATGGTACAAAGGCAAAAATGTAATGTTTAAAAACATATTAAAAATAATAAACTAGGTAGGATGGATACCAGGGGCGGATGGGGATGAAAAGAAACACACACAAAAAAAAAAAAAAAAAAAAGAACAGTGACTTGTTTGATGCCTGTTGTAACAGCATAAATATGCCTGGCTACATATTGACTATATTGTAGGGTATAGCCAATATCTATTCCACAATACAGAATACATATTGCCTATATGTATTGGTTAATACAGCTGTACTATTCTGTATTAGCATAATACAGTTTGCTGTGTTAATTTCTTTCAGTTTGTTGTGTTCCTCTAGATAATTTCTTATGTATTTTTTTTTTTTACATTCATTCATTTCTGCACAGGTGTGAAAAGTTTGGAGAGGTTCTCAGAATTGCTCAGCGTCATTTCATCTCCTCCTTCTTCCCCCAGTTAATATGTATGTTTTTTTGCTGTGTTTTATTGGTTTGACACTCAGTAATTATCATAGTATTGTCGCCTGGAGGTGTCGGCTGTTATTGTTGCTCAATCCGATGTTTCTGTTGGTGTACAACAACGTACATCGTAACATTGACTACATGACTACACCGTAAATTAATTTGGAAGGTCTTCAGAGTGTACAGGTGACTAGTTCTCAGAACGATACTGATGTGACAGAAAGAATGCAGATTCCCTCCTAAAATGTAGATGTTCTCTGATAAGTCAACATGTTGATGTGTAAGTCTGTTACCTTCTGGGCGACACCAGACTCAAAGGCATTCAAAAAATGTCTCCGACAGATTGTCTGTGTTCTAATGCACGTGTTTTTTATCTGTTATCTGATGATCAAGGCCCCAAAAATCATCACTGAATCCATTCCGTACCCTGTCATTTGTTTAAAGTTAGAAAAAAAATGAAAGAAGAGGGGATGAGTTTCCTTTTAGAGAAGCAAACTTGCTTTAGTTTTAACCACATTCAAAAGGGTTTTTTTGTCTCCATCTCCTCTTCTGCAGCAGTGTTCTTTTTGGAGCATCTATTAAATCTGAAACTAACCTATAATTTATATAACTGCAAAAATCATATCCTGCAGACTAAAAAGCTGTGCATTGAGTTAAAGGACTCTGGGACATAATTAAACCTCTCCCATTGCTCCACATGATATTTCTTAACATCCTAAATTAGCTTTTTGTTCAGAAAATGGATGTGAAAGTTTACATCTCCAAGGTGAGCAGCTCTGTTTGCATTAATAACAGCCTCAGAGCAATGAGTAGTACTCACCCTACTAATGTTGGAGCAGCAAAACAACTGCTGCATCAGTTTTAGTCACAGTAATATAAGATGGTCTCTCCAACCTGAAATAGAAATAGACAGACTGTTGATCCTTTGATATATTGTTATGGTTCTGGTATGGGTAGACTATTCTTAGAGGCTCCAGTGACGATAATATTATAGTCACGATGCAACAGTACAAAATCTCTGTTTGCATGAATGGCAGCTGATACAGACCTCCAAAAGCTCTGTTACCTTTTTTTTTTTTTTTACCTCCTTATGAATCTTTAACAGACCATCAGTGAGAGATAAATGTCAACAAATACAATTTAGTTACAGCAACAACAGATTTAATTGGGATTGAATCTGCTATTTCCAATGAAAACCAAGTCCCAATACCTATTTTGTCCTGTCTGAGATTTCATGTTCTCTGCACCCACAGCCACTAAGCTGTGCATTCACATCTTTTTCCAACACATTTTTGAAAATTTATTTTTCTAATTTACTAAATTTGGGATTTTGCTTGCAATCTACGTATTTTGTTTGCTCTTTATAATGATGTTCACAATTAAAGTGAGACTATATTAGCAACTCCATGAAGGGAACAGAAAGCAAAACATTCCCTTAAACGAGTATTTTGGACTGAAACTGGTATAAACAAACGTACAATATCAACTCAGATCAGTATAGAGGACAAACATTGATGAGGAAGACTTTGCTATATTCATTCCCCTTTTCAATGTTTTTGATCAATATAACGTACAATGAGTTATTTATCTAAACTTTTATGCATTTAGATTTTGTGTAGGGTGGATGTAACTTATTTTAAGATTTTGTGCCATTATTGGAGTTTCTTGAAATTTGTAAATTTTCCGTGCAAGTATTGTAAAAGAAGTATGTTTATTCTGAAACAGAATACGTTTCAGGAAATAAAATAAAATAAGGAATGACTTCAGCTTGTGCCAAATGCATGATATGGCAGTGGGGCCTGATAAAGTTGAATGAGTGAAAAGCTGAATGGAGCCAGATGGCTGAGGCATCCGTGCCGTTCATGGTCACATGGCGGATTGCATTTCCTTTGTCCCTGAGCCCCACATGCTTGGTGAAAAGAGGGGATCCGATTTCCCGTGTCTTTGATGTCTCCTCCTCCCACGCTTCCCCGCCTCCTTTCTTTTCAGGCACCTCTCGCCCTCCCACCCAGACAAACACAAACACATGGGCCTTCTGCTGACGGGAAACCCAATCACTTGGTGGAAACTGGCCATGAGCTTGAATAAGCTCCCTGAATGAGCGCATGTGGAAAACATTTAAGACAGAACTGAGTCCAAAATTGAAGACGCCATAGACTCTGTCTGATATAAAGTTAGAATATATGGCAGTGTCATCACTTATCTGAACACTTACTGGGTTTGATTGTCAGTCTCATAAGGTAATGAGATAGAATCGTTACTAGGGTCTTTGGGTCACTTTGATGCTATACATTGCATTGAGCCTGAACCATCCTTCCATTTGAACACATTTAGTAAACATTCAACAAAAGAACAACACACTGTGCTTGATTGCTTCAAATGAAGAGTCAACATGAGTGAAGCCAATGAGATTTCCACATGTCCACAGGTAGAAGCTAATCCTTCAGGATAACAGGAAAGCAAACAGAGGGAAAGAAAAAGACTTTTGTGCAACCTGATGTAATCCACATATTACTGACCAACAATTTACTAAAATAACAGATTGTGATGTCACTGTTGAACAAGAGCTCCAAAGGTTAGAAACTAAAAGTCGTTAGTGTTCATTGGGCTTCAGGCTGCAGTTTTGCAAACCATAATATTTACATTCAGCATGTGACCTTAATTTCCATACAGCCCATCTACTGGAGGAGGCAGTGATGAAAGGGGGGTGATCCATCTTAACAAACACTGGCCACTGCCATCTAATTTATACCACCAAACACCACGTGGTATGTAAACCATCCCTTTGATTGCATTGTCTTGGGAGGCTTCAGCTTTAAAGGGTGGGGTAAACTCACGCCCTGATGGAGTCCGCCAACCAGACTGCTCAGGTCAAGAGGGGCCCCTTCCCGCACACAGCCATTTTACCGTCTTCCTGCAGCAGGGCTGATGTCAGGTCCGAGGAATGTTGAAAACAGAGCACACTGGGGGGCCTTGTTCTTCCACTCTGAATAGTCCTGGGCAGGCATCCAAAACACATGCCACACACGCAGCCCTGCGAGAAGGAAAGGGGCCTGGTGGGGGGAGGGGGGAACAAGTCCAGAGTGTGTTTTTCTCTGGAGTTAGTGTGTCCAGAGAAAAACACACTAACTAGGAAAATCTAAGGGTGTTCAGACAGATGAAAATAAGATGGATCTGAAACCTTGTCCTACTTTTCAAAGACTGCAATCTAAAGCTATGTTATTGTGTTTTTGGTTTTGGGTTTTTTTAAGGTTTCTCATGCAGATAAAGTCTTTTCATCAAAATAGATTGAAAATGTTTTCAAACACTGTTTCTCTCAAACAGATAGTATCAGATGAAGACTCTCAAATCACATCTACGACTGCAGACAATGTCAAATATGGAAAAAGAAAAGATAAAAAAGAAATCCAGTTTTAACTTGCAAGCAACATAATAATTTAGTAAAATGATACTTGCTGTCACAAATAATTTGTTAAAAATTAATAATCATTCATAATTGTTAACTGTCTACAATGTGTTAAAGAATGGACAACAGAGACTGACTTAACAGAAAGACAGAAATCATTGTAATTAACAATTGTTCCCTAAACTCACAAGTGTCAAACTCAGTGTCTTGCTATTATATTGGGTTCACAAGATAGTTGCAAATATCTATCTGATCTCATCATCTTATTTTTTCCTCCTGGAAGGAAATAAGATAAGAAAGAAAAACATTGGGAGACTTTGTAGGTACTTTTGCAATAAGCCTAGTTTAAACATGGCACATCACGTCAGATTGAAAGAGAAAGAGAACAGAATGGTAAAAGAATTGGACCGCTACACGAACATCAAAGATAGATCTCATTTCAAACCCTTTAGGCAGAACTCAGTAATAACAGACTTGAAACTAAATAAAATGTGCTTGATTTCAAATTCATATAATACACTCATGAGAACAGGAACACCCTGGAGGCTGAAGTGAACCAAAGGTCTCACATTCCGTTTGGAGTCATGCATTGCATTTAGTCTCCTGCAATCATAAATAAAAATAAAGATCAAGATATCATCCAGATAAATGTAATCATAACACCACTGCAGTGATTTTCTAAGCCCCATATAGTGCCTGAAACGCAATTACATCACATATGGAAACAGAAGTTCTGTTTTGGTGACCGTTTATCAGAGAAAAGATGATGATGACATTCAACAAATGCAATGGTTAAACCCAGATGAAGAAAGGTTGCTGGGTGGTGACGCCAAACAGTCAAAATAAACACATGATGACTCCAAATCTAGACTGAACATATTGTCCCACTTTTCAGCTGTGCTGTTTCTTTGTGTCTTTATCAAGCTGATTAAAATAAATCTTTTTACCGTTAAAGACACAAAACTGAGATAGATTACAGGCTGGTGATACATAAAAGCCCCGCCTCATTGACGTATGCATCTGAATGACTCCTACATTATTTTTAGTCTTCATTAGAAATTACTTTTGAAACTTTTAATCTACTCAGAAAATATTTTCAACCCAAGTCCTAATAAATGATTCACTTCTGTTCTAATCAGTCATTCCATTCTAAAGTAAAACATTTTATTTACACACCTCAGTGATCCAACCTGCAATTCTACTTCCAAGGTGTGAAGCAGTTTCAACATCAAACCTTTATTTTAATGACCTTGAAAAACTTTGAATGATCCAGTCAACTATTGATATTAAAGACATGTATATTTAAATTCCTGGGATATTGCTCACTTAGAAAGATGGTCTTTTGCGCTCTATCGAACCAACTTTAATGCAAGTTTTATGTTTAGCAATAGAAATCAGCTGATATTTAATTATTATTAAATTCTGTCTGGCTGGTTACAACATCAAAAATGTATTCTTCTTCCATTCTGCAACTGTCCCATGATAAATGCTGCCAGGTCATTCTGACAGAAACACTCTTTGATGTTGATGCTGTTACTGAGGGAGGAAGACTCATTCACAGCCATTTTCAGTAGAAGCACAAAAGGAAAAGGAATTTATTTTTTTTAAATTGCATTTTTTACAGTATTTTGAAACATGCCTGTTGCCATTCAGGTTAAGAGAGGGAACAAAACTTTTACTGCAATTCTACTTCTAAAATACACATTTTACAATCGTTATTGTTTCAATAATGAATCTGTGTAAGCAAATAACACAATTACAGAGATTCATTATAGAAACAATAATAACAATGATTGATTTTTTTTAAATATGAAAAAATAAAGTATTTTCAAATTAGTTTTTTTTAACTAGATGAACATTTGAGAAAATAGTTGAAAAAATTTTTACTTTAAAATTAAAAACTTTGTTTTTGTAATGATTGAAAGACTTTGAAGGATCCACTCAACTATTGACATTAAAGACATTTATAAATTCCTGGGATATTGCCAGGAGATTTTCCACCACATCACTAAGAACGGTGGCCTTTTGTTCTCTATAGTACCAAATTTAATGCAAGTTTTATGTTGTTTTTTTTTATATTTATTTTTTAATATAAAAAAATTCTAAAGTATTTACAAATTAGTTTTATTGGACTAGATGAACATTTGAGAAAATAGTTGTCATGTATTTTTGTCTGACATGCAACATTAGCGAATATCTGAATTACTTTAATATTTATTTTAAAATATTGTCACTCAAATATCTGACAACTTATCCATTTATTGCAAAACATAAAGAAAAACTAATTAATATTCAGGACATTTTCTATCACAGTTTTGAAAAAGCTGATTATATAACTAAAAATTGTTTTCTATAATGACTGAAAAAAGAAAAGAAAAAAAGAAATGCACTTTGCAACTTTTGTGTGTTCCTTAAAAAGTTTGAGTCAGCTCTAAAGACTGTCAGTAAAAACAGGGAAGCTTTCAGACTAACAGTTGACCCATGTAATGATGTTGTATAACAGAACCACGGAGTCTCACATGATGATGGCATGCAGTGATTCTTTCAGTGACGTGTCTGAAGCCTCCCTGGCATCGATTCATGGAGCCTCCTGTCCCTCCCCTGTTATTATAAGGTCCAGTCACGTCAGATAGGATTACATTAAGATGTTATGTAACCCCGATTCATGTCCAGACATATACTTCCACCATTCATTTTAGCTCGGTCCAGGAATCCGCCTTCCCACTGCTGTTCTGAACAAGATGTTCCCAACAAGTGACGTAGCATTTTATGTGGAATGTGACGGAGAAGCAAAACAAGCAGTGGGTCTGCATGTGCTCAGCTGGGACTGGTCCACAGGATATTTGAAGCCAGAACAGTCCGACAGTACTTTATGATCCCAGAGAATTAAGGAACAACTAAAATGTGATGTGATGTAATTTGATTTCTAATGGGAAGCTCAATGAATAAACGCAATCTCAGCAATTTTTTTTTTTTTTTTTTTTTTTTTAAGGAAGAATACTTTTTGAAACCTCAGCGGTACTGAATGTTTGATCTAATCCACAACATTAAAACGGTGATTAATTGAACAATTTCTTTGAACAATGTGGATGGGTCTAAAGGAGAAGTTTAGGTGATTGTGTCATTAGATACAAGAGTTCAAGATCAGCAAAAAAAAAATTCAACACAAATTTCCACTGTGTGAGAGATTCATAACAAAAGGCATATCATTACAAAAAGCAAACAAAAGAACATAAATGAAAAGACAAATCGTACTTGTATATTTGTTTGAACAAAGCACATCAAAAATGGGTTTATTAGGGCTATTCATGAAAGAAAGATCTCATCTCTATTTATATCTTATACATGCACATGTAATGACTTTCCAGATTTTTTTTGTAGGGAATATACAAATATAAGTAAGTAATTGTGAATTTGAAGAGAAGTGATACCTCCTTTCTTTTTTACAAATTTAAATCTGAAAAGTGTGGCATGCATTTGTTTCCAGCACCCTTGAATTAATAATTTACAGCAAACACTTAGGCCATCATTTAGGCCATCTCTCTTCCAGCTTTGCACTTATATGCACAGAAATTTATCTTGATTCTTTGTTAAAAACAAACAGCTTGAGATTAGTCATCTGTGAACATCTATTTTCAAGTCTTGCCACAAAGTTTCATCTAGTTTTAGCTATGAGCTATTCTTATGTATAATTATGCTTTGACCTAAACCATATTGTAAGCAATGCTACTTTTCAGTTGGAATGTGAAACTCCTCCCTGGGTTTCAGTCTCAAAGATCTTTTGTAGTTGATTGATTCATGACCAGCTCCAGCGCATTTCACAGTGGGGAAGTTTTGGTCAGGTTGATGCATAGTATTAGTTGTCCACCACATATGGTTTTATCATAAGTGGTGGACAACCACATATGTCCATCACATGGACATATGTGGTGGACTAAGCTTGTTCAGACTAAGCTGAATAAGCTTAGTCTGGCTCCTGAGCACCTTCTTAAGTTTGCTCCGTTCGCTACATTACAACCTTAAACACGTTGGTTTTCTATACCTCAAGATAGGGTAGATGTTAGCTTCTACTTGGTAGTACCAAGATGGTTTTCACTGTGTATATTAATGGATATTAAGGTATAGTTGTTGTTTGAACTACAACGTTTTTGGAGGGAGTCTCAAGCATCTCAAGTAACAAAACAACCATTTGAATTTCTCTCTTAGACCACACCCAACTTCCTCCATTAATATTTCCAGGTCGCTGTAGTACCTTGCACTTTGTGAATACTCAGGGTCCACTATCATGCATATTTGCTTATTCTTTTTTAAAAGAGGAGCATCTGATTACTCAGGATTGCATCAAGATTAAACTAAAACTCTAAGCATTCTGTGTCCAGGATGTGTGGAGTCTGCAGAGATGTTAGCTGCCTCTTTCCTGACCAGCGAACAGTACAGCTCCTGGATGGAGTGAGCCATTGTTCTTTGCAGTTTGGCTCCATCTTGTTTAATGGTGGAGATAAATTATGTAGTGATGAATGAACACCAGACAGACTGAATTATGGTGGTTTAAGAGATGCTTGGCACCTTCGGTGAGAGGCACTACTTCTTGAGTTATTGCAGAAAGTGCAGTTTTTGCTGGGTCTTCTTCTGAAACGGTCTATGTGTGAGGACTGTCTCAAGTCCCAAAGATCCACAGTAGACCAAATGCTATTGAGGATGGTGAGGGAGGAGTGGGTTTGATGAGGTATTTTCCAAACAGTACGTCATCATCTCCACTGTCATTAGCGGGTTGAACTCCAGGTGGTTCTGACTGCACCACTGGAACAGTCATCCTTATGTCAGTATGTAAACTCATCATTTTCCTGGATCAGACTTAAAGACAGTGCCGTCATCGGCCAATTTCAGGAGTTTCAAAGATGGATATACTGAAATGCAGTCATATGTGTACAGAGAAAGTCATCAGCTGATAGTATCATCTGGCACTTTCAGAATGTCTCATCTGGACAACAAAGACTTGTATGTTAGTTAGTAGTGCTAAAAAAAAAAAGTGGGCCGGTGCTGTTTAAACTGGCTGATTCCCTTACAGACGTGCTGGTTTCACCTAAATGATGCAATCATCAATTATACAAAGCTTTCAGTCTGAGACTGTACTGTTAAAATATGCATGTAAACAACACTTAGGGGCATATTGAGCTTGCCGGCTTTGTGATTGGTTGATGCAACAGGAGAGCTCTGCAGTGGTTAAAAAAACAGTCGTCTTTATTTCACTGAAATCCAGCAGAAATCCCCTCCATAATCCAGCAGACACCCCAGGGACATTCAACAACTGTAGAGGGGGTGGGGGCCGCTGTACATGCCCGCCCACAAGCTTTAGGTTGCATTGAAAGCATCTGTGGCTGCACAAAGGGCTTCTGGGCATTACATCTTATTCCAAAATCATAGCTTAGCAATGATCAAGAGGTTTTAAAAAAAGCGGTGGATGTTTGTGAGAAGTGCATGAAAACACAGCACATGTCAAAGTAAAAAGAAAGAAAGAAAACGGCCTCATTTGCATTTAAATTGACATATCCACTGGAAAAAAACAAGCATCACACAAATTTTATTACAGCACAAAACATCAACCCAAACAGATGTGAAATGTAAGATGCAATTTACAAAAAACATAAATAAGCTTTTTATTATTTCTTATTTTTCACAAGAAACATATTCCTCAACATCCAAACATGTACAAAATAAAAAAGAAACTTTTTATGTTATTGTCTAACATTTTATATAACAAAAAAGAACGTTGTATTCATGTTTAACCCAATGTTGCAAACAAAAATGTTTTTAAAAAAAGGAAAAAATACATCAATATCATAACTAGCATGGTCACAGAATACATTGTTTTGTGCAAACAGCAAAGCATTTCAGTGTTTTTCATATATACAGAAAACATATTCATCCATCTGCTTATGTTTCCAAACTTCTTTACATTTACTTTGTTAAAAGTACTTTTTACAACATTATGAACATTATCCAATGTGATTTGAGCTTTTTGACTGTGTAAGTTAACTTTAAACAAAATAAAGCTAAATTATTAAAGACACATTTTCTTATTTTAAAGTCCACAAAAAAGTGTACAATTATGTAAATAGGATGAAAGTGATGCATTTATGTTACGTTTTTCTTTCAGCTTTTAGCTTTCACCTTCAGATCAGGGTTTTATGTTTACAAGTTTAGTGGTCTTAACTTGAAACTAGGTCAAATGCTTCTGGTAGTCTTCCACAGATGCCTCATGACAGGTTGGCCCCTTCTGCTGACGTAACCGGTCTAACTGTGTCAACCTTCTATAGGGCCTCTCTGCTCACACAGGCTTTTTCACATAAACAAAAAATGTCCACTGGACAGTGGACAGAGCTTATGGAAGGATTATGTTGTCCAAATATCTATTTTTTTTTCACCACAACTTTGAACAAATTGTTTCATTTTGTCTGTTGAAATCTTCTGGAAATATCCAAACTGTTCAGAGAGAAACTTTCACATTTGGTGAATGTAAACATCTACCCGAGAGACAGTGGAAATATCTGTGCAATTTAGTAAGACAACCTGTAATTTGTGGAGTTTGGAGAAGTTGTTTTTTTACTAAAGAGTTCTAAAACTTTAGATTACCTAAAGAGCAAATACTAAGTTAACAAAAACACATATCTGTTAAAGGAGCTCCATGCTACCCTGTGGTTAATTGAGTAAACTCTTCAAAACCCAAAACCCAGATGTGAGTAAAAGCTGCCGAGAAAAGGGGAAAACCTGGCTGATGTTTTTGCAGTCTGTTTTTCAGTGTATTATGCAGTCTTAAAGGTGTCAGTTTCATTCCAGCAGATGCCAGATAAATACTTCTCTTTGCATCTCCTGCAAAAGACAAAAACAAAAAATGTTAATGACACTCTGCTGCAAGTACTCTATTATACATAAAACATGACAGGAATGTCTAATTTCTCTGACAAATTGCTTTGATTTTTTTCTGTACTTTGATAACATTTTATGAGTACAAGTCCCACATTTAATTATGAACAACAAATTAGGTATCAATCACGTTGACACACTGATAACATTCTAAATCTGCTTTCAGTTCTGACACTGACATTTCCTCAATGCAGGAATGCCCCTGGTGTTGGCCTGTAAACATGCATTTATGCCACTATTCTTGGCAATAAACACTCCTTACTGTAGTATGGAAAACACTTTGTCAGCTTCTCAGCACAGCCTTTATTGTTTTACACTTTACCATGTTGTTCTTTGTTCTAGCAAATTGTACTACAGCCAAATGGCACTTGGCAGTGTTGTGTATACACGAAGGCGAAAACGTGATGAGGCTGGACTTCACCACAGTTCTTCTATAGAACTGTGGAAGGTGAAAACAAATCTAATCAGTTGTTGTATTTTAACAGTTTAATATACAGGGTGACATTATTAGCAAGTTAGTGCTAAGAAACTTTTTTGGTTGGATTTTAGTTGGGATTTTTTTCATTTGATACCCATCATTGAATTACATAAATCAACTGAATAATTCAAAAATACGGGCGAGACGTCAATCAAACTATGGTTAGCGGTGCTGCACCGATCCGGGTTAGGACACTGAGGTCAATCAGTCTTTGACATATGTTGTACAGATATAATAGTGAGTTATTTGTCAATATGCAAATACTTCTAAGCAGGTTCATAAGTTCTCTGGAAAATGATTGAGTACTACCATGTCTGAAGGTAATTTTCCACATCCCACACCTTTATCGGATGCTTATAAGGGTTTGGACTTCATGTATGTTTGTTGCATTACAGATTCCAGCAATTTACGCAAAAGGTCAGGGAGGTGTCACATTGTAATAAAGTCAAAAACAGGCTCCTACAGCCTCGTCTGTTTTTCTTGCTCTGCTATAAACATTTTTAAAAAATGTTCCACAATGCACTTTTCGCATCATGTCTCAGATTTTCTGTGTTCTAGCGTTGAGCCACCCACTGCATTTCCAGCTGTAAAAAATATTCTCCTGCAGAGAGGCTGCTGCCTTGCAGAATGTGTGAAAACTGCAGCTACAGAAAATAGACCTATTCAAATTTATGTAAAATTAAATCCAGACTTCCTCTGATGTTTATCATAGCAGTTTTTAAAAAATAACAGCCTCAGATAGTGAGTCCTATAAAATAAAATATGATAACAGTTACATTATGCTGTGGGGCTTCGTGTAGGAACATGGCAGCTGTTCAGAGTTGATGGGAAGATGGAGGAAGGCCAAAGCAGGGCAATCTTCAAAGAAGCTAATAGAGTTATCAAAAGCTGAGGCAAGACTGCAGTAAGACAACAACACTAATCATACACCCAGAGCAACAACAAAATGGTTTAGATTAAAATATCTTCATGTGTTAGAATGGCCCAGTCTCTAAACTTTCAAAGCTGGTAGAGATGTAACCCCAAAGACGAACATGCTGTGAAAGGTGATTCTACAAAGTATTGAGTCAGCTCAATAGAAGCACACACTACACTTTCCAGATTATTTCTAAAACGATTTGAAGCCGTGTATCCATTTCAATATGCTTTCTAATTCTGAACCAGTTTGATTTGATACATCACAAAGAATCCAAACTAAACATATTGAAGAAAATCATTCCTTGTTTTTGAGACCTTAATAATCACTGCACTATATATCCAGTGCAACAACATAGCAACAACATAAACACAATTGCAGGTATTATTTTACATAACAGGGAGTCTCATTCCCCATTCTAAACACTGTAAACAAAATATTTCCATTCCTACAGCACCTTTTTTCATAATTCCCACCCAAATAAATGGGAACTTCCTGGTGTAGGAACTTATCTCATGGAGAGAATCACCTGCAGTTCAGTTCATTTGAAAGTCCAGATTAATGAATATTTAAAAAAATCTTAAAGGGGGATGTTTTCCATTTGTTATGTGTGTGTGGGTGTGTGTGTGTCTGTTTGGGCCAAAGGAAAATGTTAAACAGCTTGTTTTTTCGTCTTGTTGTATTGTCGTGTTATGGAGCAACTTATCAAAACAAACCTTGTGCTTTTACCGCAGGACTTGGTGGCCAGCAACAATCTATTTACTGCACTCAAATGTGAATCCAAAAAAAAAAAAAAAAACACCAGAGAGAATCACACATACAAGTCAAAACCTCTCTGTAAGCCCCAGTGTCTAAATACAGGTTGAAGGATATGACATGAAGCTAATCATTTCCAAAGGTGGTCTTTACCTTGTTGTGAAGTCCCACTTACTCATGAATTGAGCCTTTTATTTAAAACATATGCTGTCATCCAGCTCTTCAGAGCCCTAATCCTCTCTCAGCTGTTAGGATCAACTGCAGTGACACACAACAGAAACAAACCTCACATGTTTACCACAGGGGAGCTGGAATGTGTGGAATTGTGATTACTTCAGCAAGACTTTTGTTTGCAGTCAACACCTTTATAAATATAACTCATTATTTTGGTTCAAAATAATGAGTTTCTTTGAGTTTTTTGGGTTTCTGGCTCCCTTTCTGGTTAAAGGGAGCCAGAAAAAAAGAGCATAACTGTTGCTTAGCGCAAAGTCTGGAAGCCAAATGAGAAAGAAGAGGGATAAAAAGATCCTGCAGCTTTAATTTATGGCCTACTGACTGCAACCTGCCCAGGTATCCTGCATCGCTCCCTTGAACCTGGCTCTAACCGCAAAGAAAGAAAAGTTCAGATAACCAGAGAAACCAGAAAACACAAAAAAGTTTGAACTGGAGACATTCAGACAAGACAATTCCCAATCAGGATTTTGTTTTGTCTCCTACACCAATCGGAGTCATTGAAATATATTGCATTGTCTGACATCTACCAGATACCTATTTATGTCGATATCCCTTTCATCCAAACCCAAACATTTCAATCTGGATTAGGATGTTGAGATGTTGAGGCAAGTGAACATCAATATAAAGATTAAAAACACAATAAGATTGTTAATGAAAACAGCTGGCATAAAATCAAATCAGGTCTTTTAAGTTTTTGTCAGAACCTTCAAATTTTCTTAGTTTAAAATGTCATGATTGCTCTAAAACTTGGGATCAGATCAGAATTTCATAAATTTGGACTGTCATTCTCTCATTTTTCCATTGACATAAAATATTGCTTGTAAAACCTTTGCCTGTGTTGCCTTTTTTTCTAGTGTATAAATACATCTTTTCAAAAATCTGCTGAGACATACGCATTTTGATCATAACGTTGAGCTTTTGTGAGGGGAATTTTTGATCGTCGACATGTTTCAGTTTGCACCTGTGGATAGTCCATTCAGCAATCTCCAAAGGGGATTTTGGACTGTGCAATCATAGTAATTAAAAAAAGAGATGACAATGCCTTTTTCAAAAAGGGAAACCATATTCCTTTCTGATACACAGAAAGTAATAAGTTATATGTTTAATATTTCACCAGGTTTAATAGCAGAAACACTACCTGCAGTCGTATTCCACACTAGCCAAACACCATGTAGGAAGAAAAAGAGATCAGGTATTGTAGAACAAAGCTGCGTCTGAAGCCTTAAAAGCACACCTGGTTGCCCCTTCTGCTCTTTTATTTTGATCAGTTTGTGCTTACTTTCAAGAAGAGGCACACCTTTGATAATAATAACAGTGCCTGGCTCTGCCAAGTCTTTCATGTCCCAGCTGTGGTATTTTCAGTTCCATCCAGTCAAATTTACCAGTTCAACAAGGTCAGAATAGGTCCCTAATTGTGTCGTGGTTGCAGTTTTCAGTTTACAGGGTTTATTAACTGATACAAAAAATGTAGGTACTTTCCACTAGAGCAAAAAAAAAAAAAAACCCCGCTGACGTAGCCTACTAACCAGCCAGGCGTTTCACCAAAGTCCTCGTCGAATGGCTTTTTAAGTTGAAACATCTGTCACAGACATCTTGCCTTAACTATGCTTCAGTTAGCTGTATTTATTCAGAAATATCAGACACGGTTTTACTTTTGGAGTGTTTATTTTGAATTCCTTTTAAAGTACGACCAATTCTCTGGAGACCAGCAGTTAATTCTGTCAAAAACTCTGAGGACATCGTTGAGTCTGCAAGACATTTCCAAGCATCAAGAAAGCAATTTTCCAGTTTTTAGGGACTATTGTTGGGTTGATAATGTTTGAAATAAAGGTTCAGTTTGTATCAGTATTCCCCCAGGATGCCCATTTTCAAAAAAAATGAATTGATGCAAATTCTCTGTAGGCGTGGGCCTCCAAGAGGGATATCCCCCTCTCTCACTTGGTTTGTTTGTTGTTTTTCCACACATAGAAACTCAACATTGACACGGCGAAGCACTTTCCTGATGATGCACCTCTGTTATTTGTCAAGTTTGACCCCCTTCAGATCTTCAGGGACATGTTTACTCAGTTTTCCACAGAACAAATGAAAGCCAGATGAGCCAGTCAAAGTTTATTTGACCAGTGATTTGTTTCAGATTTATATTTTAGTAACTTCTTTATATTATACTTACATAGACTAAGTGATGGAGGGACAGAGTCTGGTGTTTAATGTGAAACTGAGTTATAGTCAGCTTGTGCTCTTCTCAACCTGATTTCTGTGATAGACTGATGGTCTCTCCAGGAAGTTCTTCAGCTATTGCATTCCTCCAGTATTGGAGATGCAGAGCAGATCCCCAAACTCCTTACCCCTCAAAGAATATTATGCAGACAAACACACACTCACATCATGCAGATACGCTAGTAGCTGGGCAACTGTTACATGTACAGATGTATAGATATAAATCCAAGGCAAATGTGTGATTTAAAACTAAATTCTCATCTAGTTTGGTTTTATGCTGAATACATTTTTAGTTAAAGACATATTTTTATGCTTATTCTCCTTTGTGCCCCTAGGATGCAGCAGCCTCCAGAGCTCTCCAGTTTAGCAACAACTTAGTGCTTGGCATCGGAGACATTGTACATGTCAAAAAATTGCTAAGTGTGTGAAAAATGTCGACAATCCCTGCAATTACCCATTTATTCAATATAACTCAGATTTTCCTCTCCATCAAGACAAATTTATCCTGCTTGCAGCAAAGCTTCAGAACCAAAGACAGCAAGAACACAACCAAGAAGACCGGATCTCAAGATTCCTCAGCATGGTCATGGTACTGCACCACAGAGTGTCAACAACACTCACAGCTTGTTGACAAAAATTTTGACACAGCACCATAACTGGACGCAACTAACTGACCAAAGCATGAAAAGCATTTATCAGCAGATTAAGCAGATATTGTCATGTTCCGTGTTCTCTGTGTGGTTATTTTTTATGTTTCTGTGTTTTTCTGTTATTTTCGAGTTTTCCGTGTAT
>CAEFZY010027806.1:0-47612 GCA_903066815.1 Brachyrhaphis roseni
ACCAGCTTCCACTGTGAAAAGAAAACACAATTTTAGTTAAACACCTTGTCACAATATGCTCACAGCAAAATCATTCAACAGTCAAGATCACATCAGATCAGGGCCCAAGGACAAAAGGGATCTGACATCTCTGGCATGAAGCTCTTAATGGGGTGGCTGACGAGCTCCAACACATTGCACCTGTAGCAGGCAGGTAGAGCTGAAACACAAAGAGAGAGCTCTCTCATAAAGAGAGCCCCTAGAGGTCAGTGACCGTAACAGTGACGGTTGGGGTTGATGGTAAATCGCTGTGCGGAGCGGTTCAGATCCGTGAGATTTCAGCACCAAGAGCTTTATTAGGATACAACAGCAAACTAATTGTATTTCAGTGTGGACTTGTGTCCATGTCAACAGAGGTTCAGCTCTTTTCTCACATGACTTGGAATATCAATATTCTTAATATCAGTGGCGCCACTGATATTAAGAATATTGAAGCTTTTTGAACTTTTTTACAGCTTTTTGAGAACATTAAAACGAGAGTTTCAGTTGCAGTAAGTAAGACCTAAAGTGTGCCATAATGTCCACGCATGTTTGATATGAAGGGAGTTTGCTACTCATAGTGCCACCAGTGCAGAGCTTGCTCAACACTGGCAGCAGGTGGCTGTAAAGACTTTTCAAAAATTACCCAACTACTGTAACCCGACCCCCTAAAGAAACACATCTGTCCAAAAAAAAACTTGAGGACTGACATTCCGCATAAAGAGAAAAGTAGGGCTGAAATGATTCCTCGAATGATTCGAGTACCTCGATTATTAAAATTCCTTGAGGAAAATTTACCTGTCTCAAAGCTTCGTTAATTTATGTTTTATTATTTAGTGCACGGTGTTCCGGTCGGAACATTATTTGCGTTGTGCAGAGCTTTGACTTCCACCTCTGAGTTGTTGACGAATGCAAAGTGTTAGCTGCATAACGTCCAATTTTCAAGTTTGGCCCGTGGGGATTTTATTGATTGATGATAATGCCCGGGTTTTCATTGTTTATGAGGGACCAATAAGCATCCTTAATGACTGGCGCGATGCCTGGAGTATGGCAGCCTTTCTTCTCCGGGAACTGAAGAAAGGTTGTTCATGTTTGAAAGCGAACGGCGGGAAGAGCACTGCGGGAGTATTTATACAGGTGAGCGGATAGACTGACCACAGCGGGTGACTGAGTAGTTGATGGTTACAGTTTAAGTGTAGTTTTACAGACGAACCGCACAATAAATTTCATATCATCCTGGTCTCAACAATCGATCTCAAAGTCATCGTGGCAGTACACGGCTGATAGATGAGTTTCTGAGTGTGACGAACAAAAGTGCCGTAAATATCCCGTATTGCACAGACAGAACTATGCTATGTATCCATAGCTTTGCTGTTTATTTTATATACTGTACCTTGCTGTTCCCACACAGCTTAAAACTATCAGATATTTTAGATCTTCCAGAACTGAAGGAACTTCAAAATGATGTCACTGTCATTCCCACAGTTGAACCCCTCTCTACCCTAGCCCCCCCAAAAGGTGTTACTTTCCACAGACTGAATGACTATTTTAAGATGATGCCTGAAACTAGTTTAGGACAGAGCCAAGGTGTAGTGCTTGGTCTGGTAGAACAGGGAGTATTTCTCCCCAGATGCAGATTTGTTCATACTAACATTTTCACCTCACTTTGCCTCATTGATGAAATGACCAAATGAGGTCAAAGGTCACTCGGCACATTGAAACAATGACATCTGCAGGACGAGACTTTGAATCTCTATGTATCTAAAATATTTCTGAAGACTCTTGTAACCATTCTTTGTTATAATATGTTATGCATGTCATGATTTTTCTTGTTTTTTTATACGTATAAATATGCCACATTTGTGTAAGTTAGACTATGCAGTTTCCTACCGGCAACAATTGTTGCCAGGTATGAAACTTACATTTTCACTAACATAACCAACATAAAATGTAACAATTCATAAATGTCATGTGTTAAGGAGGTCCAAGGATTGAAATGCATGAACTTATTTTACAGGAAAAAATTTGGGATTAAACGGGTTAAGTTTGTCTGTCCCCTGGTCTATTTCCTTCTCTCCACCCCCATCGTACGTTCGTTCGTTCGCCTGCCCCCACCCTACCCCGAGCCTCCCCACTCCAGACATTTCCCGTATTTTCACACCCAAAGCTTGACAGGTATGGGGCAAGGTGAGAATTCATCTATTATGAAGATGAATAAAAAGCTAAAAACTGGAGCATAGACATTTTTAATAAGCATATTTGTGAGCCTTCCTCTTTATTATTAAATTGAATATAATTTCAGATCTTTGTATAACTTTTCTTCAGGTTAACTTAAAAAGTGAGCTATTATTGTTACAGGTTAGTTTTCTAAACTGCAGAAAAGTAACTGTTAGGGATGCTCAAAAATGAAAAACTTGGCTGATATTGATATTTGATAGTAACACTGGTGTTATGCCAGATTTACCAATATTTTATCTTAAATTTTTTTTTATCCGATTACTCGATTAATCGTAAGAATAATCGATAGATTACTCAATTACTAAAATATTTGTTTACAACAGCCCTACAGAAAAGTGAAGCAAAGTTCTTCCTCCTCTGAAGAATATGCGTGAATCCTACTTCTGTCTGTTACAACATCAGGCAGGAATCAGACTGGAAAAATGGTTTGAGCTCAGTGTGAGCTCAGTTTGACTTAGTGCTGGGAATTTTTTACTATCTCACAATTCAGTTCAAAATCAATTTTTGATTTGATTTGTTATGGCAAACTGAAAAAGTCAGTCTTGTAGTGATTCTTCTTTTAGAAATCTGCCATAATGATAGTTGGAAAGCTTACTATTTACTGAGGCAGAACTTTTCCATTCTAGAACCGCTTGCTTGGTTCTAGAATGGAACTGCTCATGGTGGCAGTTGGAGTAATTCTGTCAACTCTGATTAGTTCTTTTCATAAACTTCTTCTCATCCTTTTCATTTATTTATATCTTTTTGTTGAATCATTGCATGTTTGGACAGTTTTCCCCTCTGTCTCTTTCTGGATGGAGAGACTTTTGCTCTTACTTTTTCACTTTCAGACAGTTGCTATAACACATAACCATGGCAACAAAATATTTTTTTTTTTACAATTGGGAGCAGCCGATTAGCATCACAAAAGCTCAAATAATACCTGAACAACAAAAGGCTTCATAGATGCAGTGCAGAGAGAGAAGGAGGAAGTTAAAACCATAACGGACAAGAATCAGATCACTGACTCTAACGTCTCTCTACCTGGATGTCTTACTATACGGCCAGACAGATTTAAAGAGGAGCGGCAAAAGCAAAGGAGGTGAATTAGCAGTACCAACAACTGATGGAATCATCCAGGACATGCTGCCTGGACATTGAGCTGTCAGAGTGTCATGACCGGTATGAGAATGTCATACAACAAATCTTTAGTCAGAGGCTTTTGTAGATTCATTGTGAAGCTGACTGCTGCGAGCTCCACTAACAACTCTTTGAAGATGCTTTGAAAATATGAGTTCCAACTTTTATTTTCCCATTGGTATAAAAATCGCATTTTTTAATTGAATTTGAATTAAACTGATGAGACAAACTGCGTACATTTTCACTATGTAGAAGTGGAGATAAAATGTCTTCATGTCCTCCAAAATGTCCTCTGGTTATGTTTTGCCGTAGTGGAAGCCAGCATTTAGAGACGGAGTGCCTTCAATTGGGCTTGACTTGAGTAGAGAAGATGGATATGAGTTCAGGCCAGCTGTGCCTCGCCCACTTAATCTGACCGGCAGTGAGCCCTCAGGCGTCCTCAGTCTGCTCCTCAGGAGTAGAGTCATGGGCAAGGCAGTGCACATTGATCTGTCAACATGTACAAAGTCTGCAAGACCACCACAGTCAACATCAGGTTACACACTAACCTCACAGCTTTGCTTCCTTTTGGGTTTTCCTTACTGGAACATAATCATAACATAATCAGTTAGAGAGCTACGACAAAGCCACTTTCCCCTGAAAGGAGTCTGACTTTACTTGGGTTTGAAAATGATCTGAATGAACTTCAAGACTGGCAAATCTTCAGTCAGAGGCTTTTGTAGATTTATTGCAAGACTGACTCCATCAACAACTCTTTGAAGATGCTTCAAGAATATGAGTTCCAACATCATCAGGAATCGTCAGGGTTTTACAATGGTCCAGTTAAAGTCCAGTCTTCAAGTTGAATAAAACACAGTGGTTTAATCTCAGGAGTTGCCTGTACCTCATTAGGTGGCAAACAAGAGTATCCGCTATATTCAAAACAACTGAATTTCAACATAATAATGCTTTATTAATCCCAAAGGAAAATGCAGTAACACCAACTACCCACGATTTTTTCAAAGAGTCATGATGGATGGAGAAGGTGATGGCTGTGTTCTTCATGGTATGAAAAGTCCATCTTTGGGCAAGCATCTCTGGAGGGTCTAGAGGATGGCAGAGAGAGTGACTATCACAAGTTCACAAGCTCAGAGGAGGAAGAAATGATGATTGACGAGCTGGAACGTCTCATTTTATTTTCCGTGTTATTGGAAATAAAATAAAATAAAAATAGAAACATACCAGATGTTGTGGCGGGATCGGACCAGAGCAGGAGCATTTCAGAGTTTTGGTTGAACAGTGCGTTCTTTCTTACAGCCTCGGACAATTGCTCTTACAAATATGTCAACTGGCTTCTGGAAGTTGAGTAGTCAGAGCTAGACAGCTCTGCTGTCCCAACGCATAAACAAACACTCCCATGAAATTCAGACCAATCATTCAGTAACACCGCATGTGGAAAGAGGCGAAATATTCTCAAAGGAGGTTGTGAGAAGAAAGGGCAGCTGGGAACAAAATACTGTGATTTTCGTCACGTAACGGCAACAATGAGAACTGATTTCAGAGTCCTTAGGACCACTCAGCAAGGAAGAACCATTATTCCAACAGCAACTTGGAAATTTGGAGACCTGTTCTGTAGTCTGGTGAAGGTGAAACTGAAGAGTTCGGCCATAATGACCATTGTTGCAACTTCAGGAAAAAGGTGGACTCTTGCAAGCCTGACAACACTCACAACTATGAAGCATGGGAGTGGCAGCAACATACTGTGGAGGTATTTTGATCATGTCACAAGTGAAATACATGATATTAATATACCAAACGATTTCAGTTGAAGGCAGATATGGAATTTCAGTATAAGTACAACAAAGTCTTGTCAAATGGCTTAAAGGCAACAAAGTCAATGTTTTTGATTGGCTATCACAATGTATTGGCAGCCAGTAAGAGGAGGCATGCAAACCGGATTCAGCTCCAGCTAGCTATTCCTTCATGAATGGATCAAAATTCCTTCCAGAAACCTTGAGGTCAAACGATCTGGATTCGTCTAGTGTTAAGGTTGATAGTTTCAAAGGAAATGTTACCAAATACAGAGAAAGTGTGTGCAAGTTCAAAACTTTATAGAGAATTATGCAGTTTTCTTTTCCACTCGTAACGCCAGCATGCACAGAGAAATAATTTATATGATTTGAACAGACCTAAACAGGGATTTTATTCTGATTTAAGGTCAGACAGTAAGAACAAGTCTTTTCTTTCCTAGGGAGTATGTAAATATCTGGTTTCAAAAGTATAGTTTGCTGAAATTTCCACTTCAGCGTAAGTTGAGTGCCTCCTTCGACGGTGGTCCAAGCCGATGTGGCACCAAGTTGCTCCCCAGTGACAGACTGCAGTCTTCCGTCTCTCTCTCCGTGGTTTCATCAGCCGCGCTCTGATGCCAACAGGATGTGCCCTGTCCTGCCTGTCTATCATAATTGTTTCAATATAAACTATGCAGGGCATGTTTAAAACCCACCAGTGTGATAAACACTCTTTTATCCGCGCTGACAGATAAGGCCGTTCAGCTCCTCTTGATGACAGACGCGCCAACCCGAGGAGACGTCTTATTACAGGCTCTCATACCAGCAGCTGGGTTAAAGAGAGGCTAGAGAGAAGATGTTGTTAACGATTTCCAGATGTTTGATTAGGAGGTGCGCATCGGAGCGAGGTCAGATCGCTCCCCTGTAACAGCGGGATCATTAACACTCATTGCATTACATGGTGGTTTGGGTTTTGTTCTCGGGGAAGTTCATGAAAGGGTAGATGTTTGCACGTGGGTTTCTAGCTGCTTCTGAGAATAGTGTGTGGTCGGTAAGAAAACCCCCCGAAAAAACAGAAGAAGAACTGGATTGGCACTGTTGACATGTCCTCACTGGCCTGCGTGCCACATTTACCTGAAAAGACCTGATAATGCACTCTAATACATATCTGACCAGATCGAAGTTAAAGGCCTCATCAGATCAGCTCTGACCGTCAGGAAAAGCTTCGGTCTTGAAATCCATCAAAACCCTCAAAACTCCATGCAGCTTTCTGAACTGAGCCGTTAAGGCAAGTTTATATTTTCTAGCTGCTGATCTGGAAGTGGCCAAGTAAAGCCAGGACTGAATAAACTCAGTGTATTATGGAAACGTAAAAAAAAAAACTGCAAAATTTTTCAGTCATCTTATAGGGGCGGTGTTATGTATTTTCCAGCCACAAAGTGCCATTTTATAGCACAATCAAATAACGATGTTAACTTCAGTAGCTTAAAAATTATGTATATATCAAATATGACCTAAAAACATTTATTTTGTAATAATATGTGAATATTTAAAATAGAAATTTTGGCTGCTCACACCAAACGGTGAACCGTTGGCCACTTCGCCCCAAGTTGCCTGCTGCTGTGTGACTGTGGGCCAATGGAGTGTAAAAGTTCTGCGAATGATCAGCATGACAAGAAAAATCTTCTGTTAGTTCAGTACTTTTATCCTGCCTGTTCTGTGTACAAAAACACACATCTGCCAGAGATCTCTAAGCACATAACATGTCATCAGGGTCTCGTTGTACCTACAATAACTGCCAGTTATTTAAAAGTAGTCTACTTCAAACTGCTGCTTGGAAACGGGTAATAACTCCAATGAATATCTTCAGGTGAGAGGTCATGTAGTTTATTTATTTTTGTTTGATTCAAGATCATAGCTTCTTGTACCTCAAGCTGGAATCAGGATTAGGCCAAGATTTTAAATAGAATGCCCTATGAAATCTTTACCAAAAAAAAACAAACAAACAAAAAACAATTTTAAGTCATATTCAAGCCGTTTTTACACACATATGTGTAAAAACGGCTTGTGTGTTGAACATACAACGGCTTGTGTGTTGTATGTTGAAGACTCTACAAGTCTTCAACATACAACCAAGAGACAGCAGCTGTGGTGAATCCGTGGGCCACCCTGTGTGGTGAGCAGGCTGAGCTAAATGAGACAGCAATGCATGGAGCTGTTCAGAGGAGCTGCAGCTCAGCCTCTCATCACACATCATTGTTATGCAAAACGGAGAGTTTTCCTTCAGCCCACATACAGCCAGTAAGTGTTTGTTTCTGCGCTGTGGTCATTTAATACCCGAGTAAATACACACGTCTTCTCAGCCTGATGTCTGTCCTCTCCACTGACACACCCTGCAAAGAAAACCAACACTCTCCAACAGAACCAGATCCCCTTGCTCTGTCCCCAATTATTTGTGGAGGTTCGGGTTTCTGCAAATCTTTTCCATTTAATTGCTTTTCTCTGCAAATATTTGCAAAAACTGCGCAGATTTTCTTAGCTTTACGCAATTTGTTCTCTATTTGTGTTTGGTGCACATTCCAATTCGGGAGTCTGCATGGGGCCGAAGTGAGAAGAATCTGATTTCTGATTTGTTTTTGTTTAACCTCACATTTTCTTTCTTTTAATTTTTCTTCCCCAAACATTGAGTTCAAAGAAAACCTCGCTCATTAACCACTCCAGAACATTTCTGATGCATTGAGACAAATCTGGAAGGGAGGGTGTTCTTCATAGCATCTTTTGCTTTTGGCTGACCACTTATGAAATTATTTAAGTTTTTTGTTTTGAATTTTTTGCTCCAACAAACTCTCCGGATGCAGTCTCGTGTGAAATGTCTTTCCTTTAATTAAGGACATCCTCATTAAAATTCCACATTGCCTTTGGCCATCCAGATGTTTCTTTGTTAAAAAAAAGAAAACAAGCATGAATGAGCCCATTCATGTGCACACACTGATTTCAGTCATTGTTTTATTTTACTAACTAATCATTAAACTCATAACAGTAAAAGTTTTTGATTCATAACCTCTCCTACATCAGCAGTTAGTGAGTGAAGCCATTTGATTAACTGACACAAACACCATGCAGCATCTTACAGTCAGAGATAAATCACATAATTCCACTCTAATACCAATATTTCACAATATGTAACTCAGACCTAATAAAACTTTTTAAGTATAAATGTAATGCTAGCGATAAGTGCACTTAATCATTTCTTTTGTAAAGTGGGTATGACGTCTGATTGGCTTTGTTTTGTGACTATAGTTTTGAAATTGAATCAATAATTAAATCTATAAACTGGTGACCAAAATAGAATTTCTACTTTTCCCCTTTTTGTGTGTAAATGTCCCAAAGTGAACAAAACTAAACTATGGTGAAAATCCCAAACTATAATAATCCAGGTAACGAGTGAAGGATAAGAGAGCTTCTTAAAGACGAACTAGATCTGTGAGAGGCACAATTCATGTTGCTTGGTGATTAAATACTTAAACACTAAAGTGCCAAAACAATATAATATCATTTTTGCTTAATCTTTATATATTCTGTCTTTCACAGTTGAGGTGTACTTATTATGAAGCTGACAGATTTCTCCATTCTTTACAAGTGGGAAAACTTAAAAAATCAATGCTGTATGAAACATTTATTCTCTCCACTGTATATGCCTTACATGCTTTTTTGTCTGAAGGCCTCTGAATACGACTGATAGCCTTCTTAATGTATGAATATCTATTTTATAGAACAAAGTCTGTCCTTATTGGACTGAATGGTGGCAAAAACATAACTTAGATCATATTGAAACTTCGGGAGGACTGACTTGCGTTTATCTGTTCCCCTTTTCTTCATTGCAGACTTTTTCATTTTGAGACTTGCTCTAGCTTAATGTATTTACTTAAGCTCAAGGAACATTTAAGCTTCATTAAGGGTAATTACCTACCCATAGCCACCCTCAGAGTGCCCCTTAAGTGTGGGCAGATGCTGTGATTCTGCCAGTGTTTTCAGCGAGGAAGGTAATTAAAAAGCCATGTCTGTCTGTCTTGGGTAAGCCCAGGGTTGTATTCACTGGTTTTACAGACACGCTGGAGTGAAAACAACACGGCTAGCGAGCAAGCACTGTGGAATGATGTTTGTCCCCCCTCACCTCCCCATAAATTTTATGGATTTCGTAGAAATTAAGCTTTTTTATCTCCTTGTCATTAACCATTAGTTTTACCATTTCTATATTTCCTAACTCAAAAGTGACGCGTTCGTACTTTGGTTTTATCCTGAAGCTGAAAAACACAGCTGTCCTTCTCAGCCTGGGGAAACAACAGAAACACGTTAATGACTGGAATAAAATCCTTTGGAACACATTGTACTTCAGGTGAAACATGAAATAACAAATAACGGGAGCGAAGACATGAAGAGGAGCAACACAGACAAAATCTTAAGAAATGGCCTCAAATATAGAAAGTGCTTTTATAGTTAATTAGCTGAAACCTTCAAAATAGCCTCTGAGTTTCCAGTACCCTCTGGGATATTTGAACTCCACACCACATCTACAGAATCATCATAAATGCTGTAATAACTCAATTATAACATTTCTTAATCTCATGTTGCACTGTGCCGATACTCTGTCTACGCTGACGAAGATCCAAATCATCCCATGGTGCTGTTCAGTCAGAGCAGCTCAAACTAGTTCTCCATTATTTCAGTTGATCTTTATTTGTCCACTTGGGGGCGCTCACACACTTGAACAAGGGCAAAATGGGGACCAAATGAAATCCAAAAGTCTGGTGTTGGTTTTAGCAAAGTCACCAAACCGGCGATCAGAACCAAGAAAGCAGATTATTACACATTTCTACTGATGCTTTTCCTGCTCTAGTTTTAGTCACCATTCCCTCTCTCTTACATCCATATTCTTTCCTTTCCTTTTAGTATCATCTAAGTTCCTCTTTCCTCTCGTGTTTTCCGGTTTATCTCATTTCTGCTTGTACTGGGTCAGCTGCGGCTCAGTAGAGTAATCGCCTTCCAGTTTTCTCCTGTCACACATCAATGTGCCCCTGGCCAAGACACTTACTGCCACTTACACTAAGATGTATAAATGCATTAAAATGAGTGAATGTGGCTCTGGTGTCAAGTACTTTGAGTGGTCAGTATGACTGGAAAAGAGCTATATAAGTTCATCCATCTACCATTCACTTCTGTCCTCCTCCCCATCTCTCTCTGGCGTCTTGCTCGGCCTATTCTGTAGCACCTGGCTGCTAATCCCCAACAGTTTCCATCACTTAAAGCACCAATCAAAAACGACTTAGGCTGTTTAATCTGTCAGACTATTATCCTCTGTCCTGTTTGCTGCGGCCTCTCATTTCTCTCTGTTCCTATTTTTTTTTTTACCTGTTTCTTACTGACGTTCTAAATCTTTTGCAAATGTCCTGCTCTCCATGCAAAAATGTTTTAACAGACATAAATAATAAAGGTTCCATGATTCAAAGAGGCCAAGTTTTAAAAGCTGTGAAAGTTCTTGTGAGGAAATGCTAAACTGGATGAGACAAAGAGAAGATTTTGGAGGCTTGGAGAAACCAGATCTGCCATCAGTGAAAGCAGCTCCTCAGGGCGACTCCATTCCCCTTTTTAGTATTATTATTAGTATTAGTAGTAGTAATAGTAATAGTAGTAGAATATGTTTTATAAAAATCTGTCCAATACTTGTGTGCATTTGAAGTGTTCCTAGCACATATCCTAACACTTGTTCATGGATTTGTCTGAAATGAACTTGCATTGAGGTGGACGGATTTATTCAGGCAGGCTGAATGTGAACATCATGTTTTGTTTTTTTTTTTGGGGGGGGGTTCAGATTTTTATTTGTGAAAATGTTAATTATTAAACTCTGTTACATAGAGTCCCATTAAAATACATCAGTTTGGTTGTGATATGAAAGACAATTTTAACAGGTTTTAAGTTGAGTTCCAAGGTCATTGTCAAGGCAAACTTTGTTATACCGCCAACATTGCAGATCTCATGTATATCACAATACAAATATTGCAATAATACAGACGGTACAACCAGGATTAAAATTAAAATTTAGAGTACAAAGCTAAAATTAGACACTTGATAAAATAGAACTTTCAGAAGTATACATTGAGGGTGAATTTAAAGTGATCCACTTTGTGCAGTAGATCTGCTGCAGGCACTCATAACCTGTGGTATGGTGCAGTTCTGATTTCCATTTTTTAGAATTCTGCCATTCGACCTACGGCTGTCAACCAACTTTGGACCCACTAGAATTTCATCCATGTTTCTAAGAATCTATTCATTGTACAGCTGAGCTGCAGATCATCAACTCTGATAAACCCTCAAACTGCTTTGGGTCAAGCTATTGTTTTTTTTTTTTGTTTGTTTGTTTTTATCACACTTGAAATACAAGTTTGTGTAACATAACAGATCTTTCAGTTCTCATCTCATTTGAAAACTAATTAGAAACTGGCTCTTGGGAGCCCAAAAATGTCAATGTTGAGTATATCTACAGATAAACATTTTAAGGTTGTTTTATGTATTTCTTCTTCTGTGTTATTTTGTGTTTTTTGTCCCTTTGCTTATTATTGTGTTTCAACATCAATACCAACACAATTAGAGATGGAAATTACCCACCAGGCTGTCTCATGTATTTACATGTAAATGTTCGTATTGTTCCATTTTTAAAGGGAGACTTGAACTTGATCTAATTTAATGTGCTGTAGTTTTTTATAATCATATTTCCCAAAGCAAAAATAATCCCTAAAGATAAAACAGTATGTAGGAGAGGTTTGGGAAATAATTGGAGAATCTACTATCTTATCTAACATTTTTGAGTTTCCTAAGAGCATCCTCTCTTTTTTTTTTACAGTCTGTTTCAAATCCTAAACACACTCTAGCTGTTAACCGTTAACCCTTGATGGGCAAACCCTTCATGCATAGGGTGGAGTACACAGCCCTGTGGTGCTCCAGTATGGGTGTGCTTGTGTGAGTTTTTGTGTAACTTTTTTCATATGTCCCTAATTATCTTTGCTGATTTGACCTTGTGACTGAATCAACTCAGATATCGACGAATGTGAGGAGAATAACGGAGGCTGTGATCACTTTTGCCGAAACACAGTGGGCTCCTTCGAGTGCAGCTGCCAGAAAGGATACAAACTTCTCACTGATGAACGAACATGTAAAGGTTAGCAGACATCTCTTTTTTTTGTCGTTGGTTTTTTTGTCAATAATCTGTATAGTTCAGAAAGACATTTAGGCTGTCATTCTAAATAAAGTTTATTCTGGTCTTCTGTACAGCTTACAAGTGTTTTGTAGGTATTTATGATCTTATTTGTGAAAATTTAACTGTCTGCATTGTTTGATGTAATCAGAGCAGAGCTACTACTTCAGTAGGGGAAGGTCAAGCTGCTGTTAATGCGTCTGTGAGTTCCCTCTCTGGGTGTGTGTTATGTCTCTGGAAGCTTTCTGAACACACTAAGTTTGCATGACCAAAGGCAAATTCCTGCTTACAAGTCACAGCAAGCAAGGCAGATCAGACAAACACAAAATGATTTTTCCTAACACCAAAACCCTAAGGTTCTTCTATGCTCCACCCAAAACAAACACTCTGAGACAAACGGTGTGTGTATGCGTTGGGTTAGCCGGGCTTCGTTGGTTGCGTATTTGAAGTCTTTAAGTATGTGGTGTTGAGTGGTGTCAGCCACATCACAGCGTCGCTCTGATATGGCGTCGCTAGCAGAAGCGCACCTCTGCCAATGTTCCGCACTGCCAATAGCTGCCAGGTTTTTCCTATCCACAAACATCGGGATCCAAAATGATTCAACCCCAACTGTGAAAAAAAAAAAAAACTTTACTGGCAAAATATGCAAACTGACAGATGATTGCAGTGAATCAATCAAACAAGAACAATTTAAGCCTTCTGTGTTCTTAAGAGGCGGGGTCATTTGGACCCCACCAGTTTTTTACTCTGCGGTCTGACAGGGTCGCACTGACCTCGTGTGCACCTTTACAAGGTTTTATTTGTGGTTTTGGAAACTGACATTTTGATAGGACAATGCCCCCGCTTACCCGCTGTCCGACCGTGACAATTGCCTTGCTCCTCCTGTGCAACAAGCTAACACCATGGGAGGGTAAATGTAACGTGACACCTTTAGTGACTATTGAAGTCGCCAAATTATTTAACCCCTTTATGATGATCATTTTTAGTACTCTGACATCCTCTGGATCTACCAAGCCTGTAGCGTTCCTGAATCTTAGCCCACCCCTCACAGCCAAAGGCCTCCAGCTCTTGTTGGATTTTTGTGCTGCAGCCACTATTTTCAAACCCCACCAGAAATTTTCAACAGATTTCAATTCAGCCAACAATAGCTGCGTTTCCATTACAAATGTTCGCAAATCTTTGTCTGGAAAAAAAACAACTATTTCACAACTACTGTGTTTCTATAAAAAATTATTTGCAAGTTATTTTTCTGAAATGTTGATGTCTTTTAAAAATGTTTTAATGTCCATTTCCATTGACATTACCGTTCAGTGTTCCTTCCCCCTTCATTGAATCTACCATGAAGCCCACAAACTGCAGTTTTACGTGACCAGAGGAAGAAGAGCTGTGCAGCCAAACCTGTTATTTGGTAGATTTTTGATTGTCACGTTTCGGGTCTCGAGTTAGAAAATCGTCCGGCAATTTTGCGGCGTGAACCCGGCATTAGCTCTTCACACAGTTTCTCCATTTTGGCTTCCCGTTTGCTCAGTGATGGCAGCGTGTCTGTTGAATGGCTGTGACCAGATCATGTTTGTTTATTTCTTGATATGTAAAACCCTTCTAAATGAAAGGTGTACTTTCTTTTTAGGATGACTGTACGTATGTTAGGAACTACTGTGTGGCGTTTCTGTTTATGCAAACCTTTCTGGTCCGACTGGCTGCGACCACACAGGCGAACCGTTCCGATGTCCTCTCACTGTTTGCAGAGCAAACATCCAGGATCCAGACCAACTTCCTCTGAGTTACAAACTCCATTAGAACATGTTAGATTAACATGTTTACTGACAACACTGTATCCCACTGAGATTTCACATTTATTCATTTATTATAACGAGTTCTTACACTTTTATGGTATTTGCTTTGAGCTGATCCCCAGCTAATTTTTAATTTTATTGTGTCCTGAATTCCAAGTGAAGCAGAATATTTCAGCATTTTTTGGAGAATATTATGACTTGCATTTTGTTCAAGACTTTATGGAAGCATCTACCTGCCAGCACTTAAAAATAAAGAGAAAATGTTCTTGTTATGACAAAATTGCCCAAAAATTTAACGTTTTATCATTTTAACGAGATTTTAAAACTGTTTTTAATGAGATTTATGTCTCATTAAAATCTAAATATCTTCTCTTTTACACAAAAAAGGTCATAACAGTAAAACATATGCTTAGGATTTTTAGAGGTCGTCTAGAGGAAACAGGCTGAGAGGAAGAGTATCAGTATTTTATGATAGACCGACACGAAAAAGCACAGAATTGTGAGGTGGAAAGAAAATCATAAATAGTTTAAAAATATTTCACATGTAAAGCCAAGAAGTGTGGTGTGCTTTTGTATTTAGCCCCCTTCAATCTGATGTCCCTAAATAAAATCAGCTGTACCCAGCTGCCTTCATAAATCACCTAAACTGACTGTCGGCAGGAAGGAAGATTTTATTTCATGGAAACATTTTTTGTTTTTTCATTTGATAGATTATTTATTAATAACGACATTTAGTTGATTTTGAATTAAACTGTTGTGTTCTTCGTACAACCAACAGAGGCTGGTTGTACGAAGGATTCACTCAGAGGAAACAAATGCACGCCACATTTTTTATTCTTTGTAAAACATTTCAAACACCATGTGTCGTGTTACAGATTGCGGTTGCACTTACACAAAATGTGAAAAAGTTCAAGGAATGTGAAAACTGTTGCTGTTTGTGTGTGTGGCCTCCCTCAGACATCGACGAGTGCTCCTTTGAGAGAACCTGCGACCATACCTGCATCAACTATCCCGGCAGCTTTGAGTGCCTGTGCAACAAGGGGTACATCCTCTATGGCCTCACACACTGTGGAGGTGAGTGTCCATGCAGAGTTGTTGTTGACCTGTATCTCTGACCAGGACCAGGACACAGATTTCTCTCTGCTTTCCTGCATTAGACATCGATGAGTGCAGCATCAACAACGGCAGCTGTGAGTACGGCTGCATAAACACACAGGGCAGCTACGAGTGTGTGTGTCCTCCAGGACAGAAGCTCCACTGGAACAAGAAAGACTGCATTGGTAAGCTCCGGCTCGTCCACGCCTCTACCTCCAGCCTCCATGTTTGGATGTTGCCGGTGTGTGATGTGGTTTGGTGTGCTCCTCAGAGGCTGTGAAGTGTCTACCCAATGGAAAGCCTGCTCCACGAGCCCAGCTGGTCTGCACTAAGAGCGGAGGTGCAGAGGTCTGCTCGCTGTCCTGTCCTTCCAACGCTCTCTTCCTCGCAGGTAGAGTTTCCGTCGCTCCAGCCGACTGTAAATCACAATCATTCAGGACCAGAAAGAACAGAGAATTATGATGAAACATTGAAGATCCGATCCTTTCCCATTATGATCAATGGAAGAGACGGTTTGAACTTCCTCCTTTACAACTCCAACAGGGTTTGGGGTCAGAGTTCAGCTATTATATGTGCTTGTGAGATGCTAATCAGAGCCTCCCAGTCATAAAAACGATACGGATGTTCATAAAAGGAAAGCACTGTTGTGATGAAGGCAGAGTGTCAGAAAAAGCAGGAGTTTCTTAAAGAGACAATTTCACAAAGACATATATTGAAGTCAAGTTTTTTCTGAGTCATATTTTATAGAGCATTTTTACTGCGTTTTTTTTAGTAGATTGGGGTATAAAATGGCACAATGTGCCTGGAAAATACACAGTACTGGCCCTTTAAACTTTCTGATTATACATATTTGCTCTGTCATATCATCAACAGACTCTTGCTGCAGTTGATATGACAGCAGAAAAGTCCGTGGTGACGGTTTTGTAGACTTCATTTAGCATCTTGCGGCCTGCTCTCAGAGTGACTGGACGGCCAGTCCTGGACATGTTGGACTATTTTTCACTCAGTGGTTATCTGTTCCTTTAATAAATGAAATGATCATTTGAAAACTGTAATTTGCATAATAAGGTTATTTTTGTATGAAAATCTAATAGAAATACTCTTTCACATTTTTAATCAAGGCATCTACAGGTTTGTCATTGAGTGCTGCCCTCTGGTGGTGTCAGCTGACAGCTGCAGCTTTTCTAGCCGTATTTCTGGGCTCCACGTCCAGCTCTCTGCTCAGACTGGTGTGTTATTCACTCAGGATGGGGTTCTGTCGGCCCCAGCCATCCCAGCGCTCTGGCTAACACCTCAGGCTCTTTTCCTGCGATAGCGCTTAACACATCTGCAAATTGATTACATACTTTGATGGTGGCGTTCAGTAATGTGGCCCTCGCTGGGTTTGACTTGGCAGCTGCAGTGTGAGAATGATAGATGGCTCCGAGGCGTGAAGTGAAGTGTTTGTTTTGTTGGAGTCCGTTTTAATATCACAGAGGTGAAAGCCAGGTAAAATACTTGTGGCTTAACAGAGACTGGACTCTTGTTTATTCTGCTTGCTTTTATGATTTTCGAAGGCTTCAATCTGTCGTTTCCTTCTTGAAATGCGTTCATGTGTGTTCCTGTGCACTGGGAGAGAAAGAGACATCATTAATAACTCTTTTTTTTCAGCTTTCATTTCACAATCAAGGTTAAGGTCAGATGGAGACACGTCAGCCTTCGGGCTCTCTGTCTGTTTTTGCACAAAATAGGGATGAAACTTGATTTAACATCACCAATCACCCTTAACATAACGTAAACCCTAAACTCTCATTATGATCATTCCTCTTTCTTTAACTAAAATCTAACGTTTGTGTTTCTTCCTTGCAGACTCAGAGAACTACACATTAAGCTGTGGAGTTCCCATCCAGCCTGGTAATGCTCCTAAACATGTTTTACTGTTGCATTAAATCCAGGTCCCATAGTGTTTTGGGAAGTCTTTCACATTATGACCACAAACTTTAATATCTTGAATTGTTGCCCTGTAATTATCTTTATATCCCATCGACTCTGATCAGCTTCCCTGCCCCTGCTAAAGAAAAGCAGCCCCACAACATGATGCCGCCACCACCACAGCTGATATGTACTGTGGCGCCTGTGGTTTCTCTCCTTATAAATCATAATTTTCAGCAGAACCCGATTAGGCAGTCAGAAGGTGTGCTCTGATTTGGTCGTTGTTTTTTAGACCTGCACTGTGAGCATTGATTGTGTAAATGTGTTTTATTTCCATGGAGATGGTATGACTAGTGTAGGGATGCAGCGATTGCAGTTTTCTGGCTCATCGCTGATCCTTAAAAAGTCAGACCTGTCCATTCCGATTTTGGCCAATACCGATTCTTTTTATATTTTGTCTGAAAAAGCGCTAAATATGGCGACAACGTAGCAGAGTTAGCCACAGTGGGGTGACTGTAGTTAACCACACACATTCAGACGTGACCTGGTGGGCGGGTCTGTCAATCAGCCGGAGAAAAAAAGGACAGAGTTTGATTTTTTGACCTTTGTGGAGGTTGATAAGAATAATGATAAAGATTGATTTCACACCTAAGTATCGGCCGATCACTAATGTCCCAAACTAAAGGAAATCAGGGCTGATTTATCGGTGCACCCTTAGACTAGAATAGGCCTCTAACCCCTGACTCAAATCCCTTTAATAGTGTGCTTGAACTCTTATTTTTTTCAATGTGTGAAGATTATATAATATACAACTTTCATAATACTTCAACATAAGACCGGGCTGTGACAAAACTGGAAAAGCGTGTTGAGATCCATCCTGCTGGCTAATATCAGTGCCTGTCTTTACTGTATGAGCATGGAAGCAATCAAAAACACAACTGGGTCTTCCAAATGGAGACAAAGCAAACTGCTAATTCAGCTATAATGTGGCTTAGAGACGACAAATGTTGAAGCTGCAATCAAATTCACCACTCTCCAGTAGACTGTTATTCTGGTTATTGAGTCACACTTTGTGTTCCAGTCTGTTCTGTATAGTTTGGAACTTTGTAAATTTGCCAGAAGGCATCGAAAATCCTAGCCTGTACACCCAGTTCTTCTTAATAATTAGCAGTAAACTTTTTAAAGCTTTGTAGCAATAACAAAATGTGCCATTGTTGATGGTTTTTAAATCAAATTTGATTTCTGGAGATCATATGAAGGAGCCATTCTTCATGACCCAGAGTTGGGTCAGATGTTTTAACACCACCAATCAGGCAGAACATCCAAGGAAGGTGAGTTCAGGAACCACTGCCCAAAACATGTAAAAGAAACTCAACCTCATCGGAAATAATGATCGTTCTCTGATTGCGCAAATGTATCTGCCCTGATCACAAATCCTTTGATAGGAAGTCTTCACAGGTCTGACATTAAGCATACTTTGTGTTCGTTTCTGATGTGGATGAACACAGATCCGCTGGCCCCACCCATCAAGCAGAAGGCCAAGTTTAAGATTAAAGATGCCAAGTGTCACCTGAGCCCGCGCAGCAAGGAGAAACAGAAGGACTCCTCCAGGCAGAACATCCAAGGTAAAGAACATCTCTGCTCACTTTCAGGTGCGCTGACGCAGAAATCACATCGGAGTCAACTTTCATCCTCATGATTTCTGTTTTCACTCTGACAGGAGGGCAGTTCCCCTGCACTGATGACTGCCAGGTAACATTCGTCAACCTCAAGTGTGACTCGTCAAAGAAGCGGCGCAGAGGGCGCAAGTCTCCGTCCAAAGAGGTTTCCCTCATCACAGCGGAGTTTGAGATGGAGATGAAGGAGGAGGAAGCCTCAGGTGCTGTTGTCTCTCTTAGTTCTCTCACAACTTGCCAGAATGAAACTGTAAACATACAACAGAGGCTCAAGACACGCTTAAGTTTAACGTTTTTACCTCAGACTCGTGTAACATTGATTGTGTGCGGGACAAGATGAGGCAGAAGCTCCAGATTGCCATGCGGACACTGAGGAAGTCCATTAACAAGCAGCAGTTCTACATCCAGTTCTCTGGAACCGAGTACGAAGTGGCCCAGAAACCGTCCAGGATCCCAGAGGGAGCCGATACCTGCAGCACTGGTCAGGTCTTCCAGGACGGGAAGTGTGGTGGGTCTGGACTTCGTGGAGCTGTCTTGACTGTGCTGTGCCTTGGTGAGAATTAAACCGGTGTGCTTTTCATCCACAGTGAGTTGCAGTGCAGGGACATTTTACAGTGGTGAGCAGGAGCAGTGTGTTCAGTGTCCTCCTGGAACGTACCAGGACATGGAGGGACAGCTCTCCTGTGAGCCGTGTCCCAGCACTGAAGGGCAGGGCATCGCCGGTGCCAAGAACGTGTCTCAGTGTGGAGGTAACCTCATCGTCTTGACAACATTTTCATTAGAGCCAGTCATATTTCTGTGGAAAACAGGAGAAAGAAATATAATTAATAACACGGTGCATTCCCATCAGGCCCTTTTCAGGGGCCTGATGGGAATCCACTTTGCTTGTTTACAAAGTTTGGTGTCGTATTTGGAGATGTGAATGTGTAATCAAACTCTGATGCAAACCAAGGAAGTGAATTCTGGTCCACATACAAGAATTATATATATATGGTTGAAGTCTCTTAGGTTGAAGTGAACTCTGATGCTGTTTGAATGCATATGTGAACACTAAGCAGATCAAAAGCAGGAAGTGGACCATAGAGCAGGGAATTCTGGGTAAACACAACCAAACGAAACATGTGAGTCAGCACTAGCAGGACAAAAAAAAGAGAAGTCATACAACCGCTAAAATCTGACGCCACTCCATTTTTGTTTCCATTTCCTGCAGAAGATTTTTTGTGTTGTTTCCTTCAGTGTTTTTTTGATGCAGCGCCCCCAGAGGCGAGGAGGAGAACAGGCTTTTCAAAGGGTTTGGTTTGTTTGACCCAGTTCAGTGTGAAAGTGAACCACAGCAGCTGAAAATGGAATCAATGTTGCAATTTTGGTCTCCCATAACGTTTTAATATCTGAAAAGGTTCAAGGGGTTTGAATACTTCCACAAAGCACTTTATGTGCCATGAGATCATTTCTCTATTTTGTACAACATAAATAAACTGAACTGAAGAGAAGAAACTATAATCAGGCAACTAGATGTTTAACATCCAGGTATTGCTCTCTTCCAGTTGCCGGCAATCTTTGCAACCATAAGAACGGTTTTTTCCAGCATTTGTTTAGAGCCTCAAAGCAATATGTCTCTTTAAAATCTAAATATTCCTATAGATGTTTTCTATAATAACATCTACTGGAAATTTTATTATATTTATAAATTAAATAAACCAACAATTTTGTTTTTGTTTTTAGGTTTAATATGTTTTCTTCAATGGGAAATTCAGCTTTTATAGAGAGTGACCTCATAAAATGCACATAGAATGCTACCTATTAACAAAAAGCAAAGACTGAACAAGGAATATTCCCAACACAATTAGCATAAGTTATATTAATGTTAGTATTAGTTTTTATTTTTTTTAAAAAATGCTATGCATGTGTTACATGAAAGCACCTAAGAAAAACAGCTAAAAGTAGCATTTCTTTAATTGTTTTTACAAAATTACTAAAAGCCACACTACAGAGTCTAAAGCGTGACATGCGGCCCCAGAACCGCAGGTTCCTGGCCCCTGCTAAAGCTGTTTAACTTGGTGATGCTCAAGTGTGACACCTGGTGGTTTGAAAGATTCCTAAATTCAACTCAATTTCCAATCAGGAAGACTGACTGTAAAACGAGGTTTTGTTTTGTTTTGTTTGCCTGACAGGTCAGTGTCCCGCAGGACAGTTTTCCACTGACGGCTTCCGGCCCTGCCAGCTCTGTCCTCTGGGCTCCTACCAGCCAGAACCAGGCCGGGTTCTGTGCTTCCCATGTGGAGGAGGCCTCATGACCAAATATGAAGCTTCTGTCACCTTCAGGGACTGTGAGGCCAAAGGTCAGGCTTCGTTCTGTGTCTGTATTTCTTTACAAACCAGAGATTTGATAGAAAACTGCATGTTTCCTCCTTGGTGGATGTTTGCATTCAGTGTGATCAGTAAACAAGTTCTCCTCTGTCCTGTCATTAGCATGTGGAAAATTAAACCACATAGAATAATTTCAAAGCATCTTCCATTTTTATCATGTGCAATTAAAACATAACAACTGTAGACTCCATGACTGGCCTAATTAGTAAGGTTGAAAACACAATCCTGTTTTTTCTGCATTAAATACCTGAATAAAACCTCCCAAAACCCGACGAGAGAATATATGATGTTCTAAAGAAATCAAGGTTGAACCTTTTGTTCCATTTCCAAAATGTATTTGTAACAAAAAAGCAACACCGAAAGGATTAGAAACCACTCCAAGAAACATGGTGGGGGAAGCATACACAAATTAGAGTAAAATAAATTAAAAAGACTTGAAATAATCTTCTTGTAGAAATTAAGAGAATATATATTTTTGTACTCAGAAATACTTAATAGAAAATCATAGCTGTATGACAGTCTCCTAACTATAATGTCTCTTTGAAAATACATGAATGATATGAATTTTGACTGCATTTCATATCCCTTTGGGATAAATAACAAATTTCCAACTCTGAGACATGGCGATGGAGAGATTGTTGAAGGAAGTGGGACTCAGGAAGGTTGGCAGCTTTGCTTTAGATTAAGAAAAAAATAAAAAGTCTAACCAGAAAAGCTGTAGACTTTGTGCAGAACGTGGGGATAAAGTTGGTTCTGAGTGAAAGTATGAGCATGAAGAGTACGATGAAGGACATGACATGGAGGATATGTCATGGAACAACAGAAAGGTAGGAGTTTGTTTATGTATTTGATGGGGTACAAGGTTGATTTGTTGCTCAGTGGAATACCTTTCTGCTTCAGCACAAGCTGGACACACACTGAGGTCCAGTCTTTGATGTTGGGTTCATTGAGTTCCAGGGAATTGGGGGAAACTTTGAGGTGATGACGCACATGGTTAATTGTCAGCAACTGTTCTAGAAGGTAACTGTTGATGAAAGAGGGGCTGAGTCCGATTCCTGGTTGGACAAACCTGACTAAAAACATCAACAGATAACATTTTGCTGTGAGAATGTACAGTACACCTTCAGGGTCAGGATTGCTTTGGCATGTGATCAGAATGTTTTTCCTGACCTGTCTGGTTCGATGCTTATGTATTTACTGTATCATAATCCATGATCTCTTTGTCATTGGTTTTTCAGTACACTGCGCTGCTGGACACTATTACAACTCCAGTACCCACCGTTGCATCCGCTGCCCAGCGGGGACATACCAGTCTGAGTTTGGTCAGAACTACTGCATCAACTGTCCTGGGAATACCACGACCGACTTTGACGGTGTCACCAATGTGTCCCACTGCAAAAGTAATGTTATGTTTTATCTAAGACTTATGTTTTAAATATTGTTCTTGGGAGTCTAGGCGTTTTTGTTCTATACATCACAGTACTAGAATAAGTATTACTTCAAAGTTGTTTTGATTAAATCTCCCCTCAGACCAGATGTGCGGAGGGGAACTGGGAGATTATACCGGCTACATCGAGTCTCCCAACTACCCAGGAGATTACCCATCAAATGTGGACTGTGTCTGGACCATAATCCCACCGCACAAAAGACGAATCCTCATTGTGGTGCCAGAGATCTTCCTTCCCATTGAAGATGAGTGTGGAGATGTGCTGGTCATGAGAAAGAGTGGTAAATAGAGAAGCAGCTAAAGAATGCAATAAAAAGTTGATTCACATCTTTACAAAATCAGGTCAGACAATTCATTCTAATGCTCGAGCCTCCACCACAAAACAGTTTCATCAGAAGGCGATGTCCTGCACACATGCAAGCATTCAGAAATCAAACCAGCATTGCAGAACCAAATGAGGCATGGCGCCGCATGTAGCATGGGATGCCTCATCAATAATGTCCGACTTACTTGCATCACCTTGACTTTACTTGACTAAAGTTCAGTGATCCATTCTGTCTTGGCACACTCCAGCACAACCTGTCCAATGTTTCAATCTATCCCAGTGTTGCTGTGTTTTTGTGTCTGCTGGAAAATACCATCTGGTGGCACAGTCCATCCTCAAACTGAAAAGCCAAAAGAGTTGAGTTAGTTCACATTGTGTGATTACTGGCCGTCTTTGACAATGTTTTGTTATGAAAGAATCATAAGAAAATCTCTGGTTGTGAGTTTAAATCAGTGGTCTGTGGTGAAATCAGCACACCTATTGCAGATTTAGCCTTCTAACAATTGAAGGTAACCTATGACTAATATAAGTAGTGACAGAAAGTAGTTCAGCTCTTCTGCCTAGCTATGAGCGCTTCCCCAGCTGTCTCGTTTCTTCATCATCTTCTCGCTCTTTTCAGTGTCCAGCGTGTGATTACCCCAATAGCATGTAAAAATAACCCTCATAATAACACTCATAAGATGCTGATACACCTGGTTGTCATACTGAATTAGGAATCACAAGTCCAAGTTCCCTAACCCAGATCTTATGAATCCAATGGACATAAACTCAACTGGGACCCCATCAAACTCAAATGATTCACATGAATCAATTTCCTGCAAGTTAAAAGACTCAACTATTTTCTTATCTAGATATCTTATCTCACGAGGACCAAACAAAAAAAAAAACTGCATTTATTTTATGGTAAGTGGTTTTTGGGTTGAGGGTAGCTGTGTTCAACAACGCATGCATCTTTTAACTCATCCCTTTACTCTATAGGCTAGCCAATGTCCATCTACTGTCCTTCTGTTGGACCTTTTTGATACGATTCTGTTGTGAGAACAGATCATACGGTCTGGGTCACGTTGAAGTCCTGAAGGATTTTTGAAGTTGCACAGTGTGAACTTATGCCAAGCAACCCTTGGCATAAGGGTTGCTTGGCATAACCACCTTGGTTGACATCTAAGAGGCACTTCAACTACAGAAACCCTCTTGGCCCTTTTCAGAAAACACAGATACTGAGGAAAAGAATCTATATCCCAGCTCGAGGTGTTTTGTTAAAGATGCTACTCTAACAAAAGCCCACAGACTTTAATGTTTCTGTGCTGTTTCTGTAGCGGTGCCCACTTCCATCACAACCTACGAGACGTGTCAGACGTATGAGCGACCCATAGCCTTTACCTCTCGCTCTCGCAGACTTTGGATCCAGTTTAAGTCAAACGAGGGGAACAGTGGCAAAGGCTTCCAAGTTCCATATGTCACCTATGACGGTGAGTTTGTAGCCACTGTAGCATCATTGGCTTTAACACCCAAGTGAAAGATCATTTGGTTTTCCTTCTACCTCAACTCAACAAGTAAAGTCTCTATTTGACCTGTTTCTCTTTGATTCTTTCATGTTGCAGAGGACTACCAGCAGCTGATAGAAGACATAGTGCGAGATGGTAGACTTTATGCATCTGAGAACCACCAGGAGATACTCAAGGTACTGAAAAGATGATGCAAAGCTCTCCTTGTGTTGTCTAATCTTCCATGTGCAGCAGTTTTTATGGTTTATACCTCTTTTGTTTAACAGGACAAGAAGTTAATAAAAGCCCTGTTTGACGTACTCGCCCACCCCCAGAATTACTTTAAGTACACAAGTGCAGAGTCCAAAGAGATGTTCCCTCGCTCCTTCATCAAGCTGCTGCGGTCCAAAGTGACCAGATTCCTGCGACCATACAGCTAGACTGAAAATCTTCTTGCACTTTCTTATTAGACTCTTGTGATCCTGCGTCATTCCAGACCCTCCGACCTACATGTAACATTGAATCCCTGATCATCTTCTGCCCGCATTCAGGATTTTGCCCAATTTGTGGCGAAAAATCCAGATTTTCTGTACCTGTCCTCAATCTCTGTTATCACATGATGCCTTTCAACGTCTTGAATACAGAACTGTAAACCCCACCCTTTATAGTAACTGTACATTTAAACATCCAAAGTTTGACAAGTATAGGTTTTTGGAGGCCAGTAATTATTGTGTTGTAGAAATTTGCATTAGTATTTAATTTTGTAATATATTTGTTCCTTATATTTCAGCAAAGAGAGTTATAACCCTGAATACACCAGTGTAAAAACATCTATAGTTTTAATTAATGCCCTACAGATGGAAAGCACAGTGTTAATGAAGCTAAATGTTGTGATAGTGTACTCAATAGTTGATCTTAGTAAGATCATCTTACTACGTCTAAAAGTATCTTTATTCCACAAATGCTGATAAACACAAACTCTTGATTAATTTATATGCTTATTTTGATCTGATAGTTTGATCAAGCTAGCTTGCTAGCTAGTTTGCTGGCTAGTTAGTTTAGCTAAAAATTATTGTCCAATAGAAATAACCCTCACATCAATTTACTCAATAGCCTACTTAAACTGGAGACAAAAGGAAACTAGTGGCCAAGAATTTTGTAAAGTAGGTATTGATTTACACTAGTTTAATTGTTACATTATACTTTAGCATTTCAAACTGCCATGTCTCATCCACATTGGTGAGAAAAGCATTGATTTAAATAAAAAAAAAAAAAAAGATTTTACTAAAGACAGTTCTTTGCAAAAGTATTCACACCCCTTGCCCTTCATTTCAGTATGTCAGCATTTTGTGTAAAAAAATAACACAGAGAAGCACATAATTCTGAAGTGCAAGCAAAAGAATCCATGGTTTTCAAGCAAAGAGAAAAATGTGTAAAATATAACCTGTAGCATAGTTTGGATCATAAATATGTTTTTATGACCACCTTTAGGTTTCCGCAAATAATGATAGTTTCATCCATTGAAGTCATGCTAGCTGTTTCTTCCTTGTGTAGTGTTTACACTATGGAAGGTGTTCTTTGGCTTTGGCTCATGGCTAAAGATGTCGCATTGAAAGGTTGTGCAGTTGTGAAGTCAATGAGAAGAGATAGCTTGGATTTTTGAAATGACATTCTGTGAGAAAAGGAACAGCTTTCCTGGAGTAGACAGATGTCAGATTGCAATGAGTTGGTGGAAAACAAAAGAAAAACCATTTGCAAATGCTAAATGTTTGCAAGCAAGAGCATGTGTGGTCCTCTAATTCTGCAAAATCACATCTGTTTGATCAGCCTCAGTAAGATGCTGATCATCTCTGAAGCAGTTTACACACATTTAGTTGAGCCATTATGAATGCATTTAAGGGTAAACCTTCTCATATTTCTGTATATTTCTCTAATTTGCAACCAGAGCAAACTGTTTGGTGGAAACTGGCAAGTCATATTTACGCACAAGCCTTTCTTTCTTATTCTCATATTTATAGTTACAATACATTTGTAGTATATTTGCATGGATTACATATAAAATATTACCATCATCAAATGAATCAATTAAAGGAATTCATAATTCTTTTTTTTTTTTTTACTTTAATGTCTTGATGTGAAAAACACCACTGTGACTTGTTCCTCCAGTCAAATGTTGCTAAAGTTTTGTCTTGTCAGGTCACAACCTAGATTTCTCCTTTAATTGAAATGATAAAATAGTCAACTTTTCCCTCTGATCCACCCTGCATCCATTGTCCTTGAGGCTTGAGAGATGACAACTGCTTGCTGATAAGATAAAAAAAGGGATAATTTCTTCAATCAGTTGCATGTATTTAGTGCAAACTGCTTTGTGAATCTAGTTAGTCTGTACAAATTGTGGCAAGTAATGGAGATTGTGTTACTTTGTGAATTCTCTCTTGGAGAAGACTTACAGCTCTGGAACACCTGTGAGACAACAACTTAAATTGAAACTATTCATTTAAACATTACAGAAGTCAATACTAAAAGTCTACATTTCCAAAAAGGTTGTTGTTTGGTTTGTTGCTGTTTAGTACTATTTCTATCGAAGTACTCTAAAGTTTAAATAAGACTGATGCTGTATTAGTTTGCTTCATTAACTGCTATTTATCTGTCTATTTTACATCCATTTACTCCTGTTAGAGGGGCTCAAGTCTAACTAGCTGAGCTAAAAGGAATTCATGGATAAGTGGCTGTAACTTAGTAAGTATTTGTGCATAGCATCAAATTGTGTCTGTGTTAAAACAACAATAAACAAAAAGCATTATTATTTGGATATTACAAAGTGAATTTGCAGATCCCTTTAAATCTTACGTTTAATTTTAAGAATTTAAAATCCTTTATATTTATCTGCGTTTCTTAATAGATTTTCTCAAAAACAAATTTAAGCATTTTAGATCTTACCTCCGTACTGAAACAGTGCAGTCCTGTGCTCTTCCAGGTGTTGCAGTTTTGGGGTAATTATTACTCTTGCTAACATAAGATCAGCTGATTTGGTGGATTCATACAGTCTGATCCTATGTAACTTCAGTTACATAGACCTGTTAGACCTAACAAAGAAAGCGTAAAAGGTTAATATCCACTAATATGGCGTACTCAATGAGATATGAATATTTTTAAACAGCTTAAACATGGGCTCCATCTGGCTAGCTATTAGTCTTCCTTAGTTCCTTTTTTTTTTTTTATCAAACTCACTGCAATATGACTTATTCTTATTACTGCAACTATCATGGGTAAGAGTAATAATATTTGCAATACCTTCAAAAAAATCCAAGCTATCCCTTTAAGCATTGTCACGGTCTCTTTGAAATATGTAATTAAGCTTTCATTATACAGTCTGTTTTATTATAGAGTGGTTCTGATAGAATAATATTAATACTGAATTATTAGCAATAACAACAGGCTTGTATTAGCTAACCAATATCAGCTGCTGCTGTGTCCATTAATCTTTATTTTCTTACGTTTTTGCCCTCTACCTCCAAACTCCTCCACAGTCGTTTAGTATTAGCAATGCTTTGCTCTGTCTTCTGTTATGTTGTCATGTTGTTTCCGAACGTTGGGATATGTCTGAACAATGCATGGACACATCCAGTCAGGATGTGTCATTATGAACTGACCCACAAAGAGAGTGCACAGGTGTATTCCTACAGCATTCGTTACTTTGGGCTGATGAGCAGAAGCGCTTAAAGTACATGTGACAAATTAATTAATTATATCCCAACAATTCCACCTTAGCCTGTGCTTCATCCATCTTAGCACATGAACAGATATAACACCAATTTGTTTTTTTCTTTTTATGAAAAAAAAAATATATATAACAAGAAGAGATAAACTACCTAGAGGCGACAAAGTGTTACTTTAGAGAGAAATGTATGTGATTTAACTAATATTTGGAACATTAATTGCACTTGAATTTTCTACTTTAAAATGTTGGGGAGAAAAAAAAACAGTAATTTTTTTGTGTTAGCTTTTTTGTGTTGTTTTCAGGTGTGCCACATATGGTGGTGATGTGTTTCCTGTTATGCTAGCTCCCTTGTCTTTAGCACCTGAAAGCTTGTTAGCTAACACAGCTTCCACTGAGCCAGACACTATACATTTGTAGGAAAAACTAAATAATTGTTGAGACACCATTAGTTGCAATCGTGATTAGATGTTGTCTTCGGTATTGTTTAATCAATCCGTCGTACCATTGTAGGGGAACTGTGTCATTACAAACATGGTCAATTTTCGTAAATGATTGAGACAAAAATGCTCGTCCACACGGCCCAGTCTTCTAGCACAACAGAAGACTGTTGGACCTCTGCCAGGCCAGTCAGTGGTGCTGTAACAGTGTCACAGAAAGATGCGAAGAGCGCCAAACAACACCAAACTATGCCATGTTTATTGGTGAAAGTGTTTGTTTGTGAAAGAAAGGTGCATTCGGGATACACAGTGAGATAGAGCTACGACGTTATCGTATCAAAAGAGACACAGCTCGGATGTACACACTGAAACATGAAACCGGCATTTTTTAATTTTTCCACTCTGGGTATTTGTTATCTGGTCTCCCAAAAAAGCAGATCCATGTGGACACACAGCTAAACTCATCTCGTCTGTCTAATTAGCTTAGTCTATTTTAGCTTAGTCTAGCCTAACCATCACACAGATTATTGCATTGGACTCTATGATAGTTTGGGGTATAGAGGAATTTATTGTCAACTCTGTGACTAAAACATGGAAAGATCCTGTGGTCCAATTGTGTCTCCAGGAACCGTAACATTTAATTTGCTAACTGAGTCCCTAGGAAGCCTGGAAACGCTCCTAAATGTTTTCCACTTGTGAGTAATCCTTGTGAGTAATCCTTCTCACAGCTGAATGACGGTCCTTGCTTGCCCTTACAGTCCTCCTTTGATAAACGAGTGGTGGCGTTTATCATTCCTGATGCCTTTCCATCACGGCTCCATGTAAACACAGACCGTACGCTCTAGGCCATCCATCTGCCAAAGTACCTCTGTTGGTAGAAGTTGGCGTACTTGCTACCACTCAGACATTGTTTTTGATTGGTAATGTCTGAGAGTTGTTTCGCTTTGAAACCCTACAGAAACATCAAGTGTGTACTTAGGTTTTTCCCATGACTGTATGGATGGTATGGAAAATGTCCCATTTCCCATTTAGTAAGCTAAATATACAGAAACACAGTCCTGTCATTGGATATGTCACTCCTTTGCCATCATTACAGTTTGTGTTAGTAGCAGTGACCAGTTTTGTTCTATCTGTGGCTCATTTTAACAGATGTCTCCAAACATTTGGTAAAATACCAGGATGGGATATCCAAAAGACAAAAATAACTCAAAAATCCAAGTTTACACTTTACAATCCAAACAAACAAAGAAATGTGTACACCAGTTGTGTCCAAACCTGTTGACATTGTGGCCAAATATGTCAAGTTGAAAGTACTCAGGGGCCACGAAAATGTTCGTTATTTTTTATTTTTTATTGAAAGTGTAAAAAAAAAAAAGTTTCTACTTCATTTTACCTGAGCTGAACGATAAGCTAAACTTGCAATATTTTAACGAATCAAGCAAAGCTGTCTGACTTTGCCAGAAAAGGAATCTGTAAATTATTGTGTATCTGAAAAAACGATTTCACAGAATTTGCCTGGTCAAAAAACAATAACAGTATACAATGTCCCAAAATGTTCAGGTTGATTATCTTTGTCTAATTTTGTTAGTGTGTACGTGTGTGGGCGTCTATTTTCAGCAACAATATTTATATAAATATGGCTCGGTGCTCCCAGGTCTACTTTTTGATTAAAGCCACTGGATGTTTAAAGTCCCATATCCCGTCAAACTGAATTAAAACAAAACACCTGGTGGATGAAAAAGAGATTCTTTTGAGTTGAACCTTGCTTTTTTCTAAAGTCTTTAATATATCTGTATATTTTTTGAAAGGCCTCGTGTCGGTATAAATTGCCGCTTAACATTTTTCTAAACATGAATCTGCATCAACCACCTGGGCAGGCAAACTAAACTCACAGAATCCTTGAATTCTGGTCCAGGGCGTCAAAAAATCACCCAGAGGGCCAAAAACGAGGCTGCTTTGCTGCTTCACAGCCTGAATGACTCACCGTAAAAAAACAATGAAATCTGGTCTATTGACTGGCTTCTGCAATTCCTATTAGAAAATCATGAAGGAGAATGTCTGGCCATCAGTTTGTGACCTTCAGCCCAAACACATTTAATGTGCAGAAGGAAAATTATCCAAAACACGCCAGAATGTCCATCTGAACAAAACAGAAAATGTAAGTTTTGAAGAGATAATGCGCCATAACCTCAAACGAACTGTTCATTCTTTGTATATGGCTGAATTAAAATGAATTTGCACATATGAGTGTCCCAGTTATTAGGTTTATTTTTGTACTTTACCTTTATTTAACCAGGAAGGTCCCACTGAGATTAAAACCGACTTTCTCAAGGGAGTCCATTGACAAATGGAATCATCCTCTGAAAACAGACATGTTTAAATCGGATTAGTTCTGTCTCATTTTAGTAGCTGTTTGCTTATCTGAAATAGTTTTGGAAAACAAGAAAAAAAAATCATCAGAAAATTGCGAGGTGGTAATTACCTTTTCACTCCAAAGTAAGTAATACTGTGGGGTTGTCTGGTACATTTGTAAAATGGAGATAATTTTTATCCTTTTCTACAAACTGACCGGAAAATTGGCAAAAATCAGGGAACTTTACTTCAGGTTCCTCACATTTCTTCATTTATGTCGGCTGAGGAATTGGATAATGAGATGCTTTAAAAGAGTGTTAGCTTAAAAATGTTCACACCTGTACAACCATCCTAGAGGAGCTTTTATATGTCATATTTTATCATCATTTTATCATATTTAGATCCCAACAGATTGCTTGTTTTTCCAGTTGAAATTCAGAGGTTTATTTTCTCACTAAATTCAACCATATAGACACTGTCCCGTCTGTAAACATGGCAAACTGAGTGGAAATGCCTCGTGGTTCTTACCTCTCCCACACGGTAATATTAGGAGTCACGTTTCACCCTGCAGTAATCGTCAAAGACCAAATTCTTCAGAATCCTCAGCGTTAACCTCATGAAATCAAATTAGTGCTTTGACAGATTCAGCAGCCTTCACAATCCCAGTCCTTTACATGGACCTTTGGGTCGGAGACAATTGTGGCTAGTACTTAATAGGACTGGAAGACAAACATATCAGGGGTGTAACAATACTAGCATCACTGCTGGGCACATACCACGGTTTCTGGGCTGCGGTTTGGTGTATGTTTGGTAAAAACAGGAAAAAGAAAGAAGCCAAATGTTAGCTTTGTTTTAATTTATTTTAAAGGGGGAAATAAAATCCCCCACAAAAACAAGATGGGTTTTTTAATGTCGAGGTCCCTGAGTCATGTGCACAGAATGCAGATGTTGGCTTGTTTTAAATCACAATGTACAGTAACGAAACAAGCTGACAAACATACTGTTGCTTATTGATTTCATTTATTCGATATCATCGTTCACTACTTCTTCTGTTCTCTGATTGGCCCGGTTGAAATTCTGCCGCTGAAATCCATCTGTATGGGACAAATCCCAGGCGGAGTCCTGGCGGGAGATGAGAACCGAGCAGAACCGCGCAGGAAGACGATGGCCAGAACAGATCCACATAGAACAGAACCTAATTATTGTTTTGATGAGAGTGCGCTAAATGTTACTTGTGTTTGATTGAGGGTCTTAGTAATTTTAAATTGTTAAAGCAGCTTCAAATCTGCTATTGGAAAATCAACAACTTACTTCAGACTGCTTACAGACTCTGTGAAACACAATTTGTAAAATTATTTTTAATATTTTTGTTGTATTTTTTGTGAGGACATAAAAAATAAGATGTCTTTAGTGTTTTGGTGAAGCAGAGTAGGAAAGGCGCTGGAGCTAACATGTGACTCACTTAGCTTCAGTGAAGAGAAATTATGAATTTTGAAGGAATTTGAATTGTATTTAACTGTCTATGCTTTAAAACCTGAAGTTATTGTACTAATCAACGCTCAACGGGACAGTTCTAATCCAAACACAGATTTAATTAAACACTATCAACATTTTGCTCTGTTTGTGAAATGACAGAAAGCAGGATTCTACTTTTTCTTTTGGCATTGGGAGGGAAGTCAAATGTAGACTTGTCTCGTTGACTCTGCGTCACGTCTTGTGAGCCGAATGTATTGTTACACACCGAATTCCAACCCTACAAGGAACGAATGTAGTGAATATTATGGGGGGAATGAAGATAAATACCCCAGTGTGTGTATGCTCTGTTGCTCTTGTTACTCTGGTTACTTTCTCAAAGCCCTGGCTTCCACCCTCTCATTTCAGTCCAGGTTTCACAACCACCTTGATTGACTGTTTGGCACATTCCGCCCGACCAGAATTCCTGCATTTATCCACAAAAAAAACCCCATTTTAATTAATGATGATCTGAATTCGAGTTCAGAATCCACACACGCACAAAAAGGAATGATGGACTTTTAAGACTTTGCCAGTTGTTACAGAGCGTACTAAAGCGAAGCTGATGACTGGAAGGTAGGAAATTAATCTGAAAGATTGGGCTTTGCAAAACACTTTGTGGTCATGGGAAACTGTTAAAGTTAATCGTCTGAAGCATTCAGAACCACAACTATGGTTCCACACGGGAACTGAGTGTGGACTTTCTGGTCTTAGTTTTGGCTTGAAATCCAAAATATGGAATTTTAGCAAAAGAAAAAAAGTACCAAACCCAAAGTCATTTTTCTATCACTGGCTGATAATTTCCCCGTTAGGTAATGTAACTTATAAATGTAATGAGACAGTTAGTGCTTGGCATAAGTTCCTGCTCCAGGTCTTGCTAACAAAGCAGCCGCAAACTGATAGTCCTCTTTGTGTTGTAAAGATGAGCACTGTTTCATGGAAAGTGGTGAAAAAACAGGGATCAAAAAATGTCAAAAATAACAACTCAATAAATTGGAGAATGTATCCCACCCTGGATGGGCGTTTGCATGTTGTATGGATGAGAGTTGTAGAAGTCTATGTGCAGTGTGTGTGTGTTGACGGGGTGGTGTTTCTATGGATGCCTGTAAAAAGAGAAAAACAGTCCATGTCTACTTTAGTCCCTTTTTGTATAAGAATAATTTGAACTTTGTGTTAGTTGGTTGTACCCAAAGAGAGAACCTGTGAAACAGTGTTGTGGCCGTTGTTTGCTCCGTGAAACTCCAGTACTGAACAAGTTCAATAAACAGTAGCAGAAAAACAGCCAAGATGTTGTCGTGACTTTGTGTGAAATCTTCAGAGCTCCATCTACAGCTGAAAATATGTGTTTTTTTTTTTTTTGTTTTTTCCACATCACCAAACAAAAATTATGATGATTAGTATTTAAGCATAAAACTGCCAGAGCTAGGAAATAGATTGTTTACCATTACAATGAGATGCAAGGCATTTTCTTGTTGTAAACAGATGAGCTTCGTATCTTGCTATCACAAATAGTTTTCCCGTTTCAATGAGATATACATAGCAAAAGAAATACCCTTCAAGTTAAAAACAAATATAGAAAACAAGACATTTTTCCAAGTTAAGTGGAAACCAATGGAATTAGTATGTTTTATCAATATTCAAGAATTATTGACTCTAAACAAGCCACTATGTCTTGCTGAAAAATTACTTTAGTTAGTTTTGTCTTTTTTTTTAAGTGTAATAACATGTTTGACCTAGAAATTAGACAAAAACGCTTGGTAAGATTTTGTGTTTTTACAGTGTAAAAATACATTCTGATGTCAGATTACAGCTTCTTTCTCTTTTTTTTATTGTTTCCTGTGACTCTGTTTCTTCTGGACAACTCTCTGACATCTGGGGTGCCAACATTTTACTTTCCTGTTTAAACGAGAACATATTCCTCATAATCACAAGAATGTTTCTCTTTATAACAAGATACTGCACGGGCATTTATTTCTTAGCTCTATGAAAGAATTTAGCAAAATTCTTTCATTCATGTGAATCATTTGAGTTCGATGAAGTTATTTCATTTATTTATTCATTTTTACTTAACAGCTTAAGTTCCGGGGTAATTAACAATGAAGCCTGTGAAAAGTTGCGTTTCATATTGTTCTCATAGAACATTCAATAAATAATCTTTGACAAACATTCCACCTTTTGATCAGAACAGTTAGTTGATTTGGTATGCAAATTGCAATTCTGTCTGAATTTTACTTTCACAACAATTTATTTTCACACTACAAAATAAGGACAGAAAATATTCTGGCCAAAAAAGATTCCTGCTTCGTCAGCTGAGGTCCAACTTGTCTGAAGACCAGCCATACCTCCATTTATTTTTTAATAAGGTAGTTCCTATTATTTCAGGAGAATTTTGCTGTTAATATATTCTAATCAAATGTTCTTGTGAGTATCTTAGCCATCTTATATGTCCTTCAGTGTTTTGCTTAGATTCTTGTTTTACTTCTACATCATTCTGTAAAATTTCAATAAACAATAATGTCTTATAATCTAATCTACTGAAAAGATATTTCTTAAAATCCTCATAATCATCAATACTTTGATGATTTACAAATTGCTCAGATGACTCAAGCAGGTTCAAGACGGACTTTTTGCTTATTGCTGATTGTACAAAGATCTCACCAGCGACGGAATCGTATCTAGTGCTCAGCTTTCTGACCACTCTTCAATCTCCCCTGCTTTGAAATCCAGATTGTTTGTTTCATGCCAGGAAAGAGACTCTGGAAAATGTTGCCTGCATTTATCTCTTGAACCAATAAATGTTACACAACCAAAAGCTCAGAAAAACACTGGTTCACAACACAAGCAGCTCTTTGCGGGAGCACAACCCCCAGTTGAACAAGCTGGACAAGACACAGCTGCATCACGTCCTTTCTCTTCTTGCTTTCTGTTGTCTAATAAAAGTTCAGTTAGTGATTATGAACTGTTTGTGGCAGCTTTACATTTATCAGCAAAAAAAGAGATGATGCTATATTTTTAATTTTCAATATGCCTAAGAGGTTAAAAAGCCACCCAGGTTATTGTTTGGTTTTCCATAATAATGTCGGTTTTTACATCAAACCTGCGCAGCTGTGGGTGGTGTGCTATGCATGACTGCCACCTTGTGGCAGCATACGGTATTCCCATGAATTCGTTGAAATATGTAGGTGTGGATATCTCTAATATGGTTCTGTGTGGTGAACTGCGGCTTCATTATTGATGTCTTTATATATTATTTTGTTCCCCGTACTTTCATTTGTTTTGATTCATTTTTTATTTATTTATTGTTTTACTTCTGTCTCAGTCTCTCTGTTTTACTGACCGTACTACATTTCTTTAAAAAGCATTTCCGTAAACCTGCAGTGTTATTTACCGCATATTGTTACATATTTTGCATCTGAATAAAAAATATTTTTATATCATGTTTGTGTTCTTCCTTTCATTCCATTTCCTTTCCGCCAGTCGTCCGTATCCCATAATGCATTGCGTTTTCTCGTTGGATCATGGACCAAGGCGGTAAGCAAACTGCTAGCCCGAGCCGCTGTTAAAGTTTGTTTTTTGTCCTTATTTTAACCGTTTTATTTCTCCGTTGTGCATTTTTGGGCTAAAAACAACCACTATTTAAGAAATGTCTGTCCTGAGACGTATCGTTGCCTCTTAGTGCTCTGCTGCATGATTACAGGAAGCTAAAAATGCTTAAGAGACAGAGTCATGCAAAGTGCATCATAATACTGACGCAGAGTTAAGCGTTCAGGCTGACGGCCTATATAGTTTTCTGTTATATTAGACAGCGCCTTGTTTAATTACCACCCTTCACATTGGTGAGTTACGCTCACACGATAGTTGGAGTTAAATTGGTTCCGACAGAGTTAGGCCGCTAATGCTACCTGACCAATGTTAGCTGATGCGGCTAATCGTCCACGCTAAGTTAACTTGTCCCCTGCACTATTGTTGAGTCGTGTTATTTGTATTACACAGTAAAATCATTTCGAGTGGTCTGTTTTCTGTGCTTATATTCTAACACTAAATGTGAACCTGTCGGTGTTAGACAGCAATTGGTAATCTATGCGGTAGTTGTTCCAAGCCGCCGTGGTAGTTACATTGATGCCCGATTAAAAACAATGATAAAGTGCTTTCAAAATAAATTTTGACATAAATAAGATGGACCTAACACAAGTCATATTATCAAGCGTATTAATCCACTGTTCAATTATTAACTGTAGTGGTCATGCATGTTTGTTTTAATTTTAACCATTATTATTATTGTCTTAATTAACATTTTACTTATAGGTAACATTTTACTTATAGAGTGTTACTATTCGGACAATTGTATAATAATAATTCTAATGTTTTTACACTACCGTTGTAATTGTCCACTTTTATTACAGTGGTAATATATAAACAAGCTACCTTTAATATTTTTTTACAGTCACATAAATCTTAAAGTTCACACTAATTTGTGATTAGAACAAACACAAAGTAGCACATAATTGCAAAGAGGGATTAAAAAAAAAATTCTTAAAAAATAAACCCCTGTATTTTATTTTTTTCTAAAATGTACTGTGATGTTGGATAACTAAAGCATTCAATTTAAATTCAAAAATACTTAATGGATCCCAATATTTCTTTGCAACTACAAAGAATCCTTTTTTATATAAATTCATATTGGGACCAGAGTTGATGTCACATATTGTGTGGGAGTGCTGTTAAATCACTGTAGGTACCAAATATTTCTCTATCTTTCTTTAAACAAAGATAATGTGATCACACAACATTTTAACTGTGGATTTAAAATACATATACATCCAACAATTTCCTTTCTAGAAGCTTCTTAGACATTCAGCACTAATTCATTTTAGTGCTGAAGGCACTAAAATTAATTAAAATCAGTATTAAACTTCACTAATACTGAAAAAGCTGAGTCATCTTCACTCAGGAACAACTTCCGCACCAAAAAGTGTTGTCATTGGCGGGAGCTGCAGTGCTAGCTCTGAGTGTTTACTGAAAAAGACAACGGGTGTCAGGAATGACTGTCTGTCTGTCCTTCTGAAGGCTTGTTGCATTTTGAATGATGATGTGAGAAACAATTGACTTAGTAGTAGTAATATATAAAAGTATTGCCATGACAACCAGTTGGGATATTTGCTCATTTTCTTCTTTCTGTCCTTCTCATCTTGTATAACCAAAACCTATGTTATGTTATGTTTGCTGTTATGAGTTTCTGCTCATTTCCTTTCCTTCATCATCAGCAGAAAATGACCTCCCAGGCGGCGACGGCTCGGGCAGTCTGAGTGACCTGGACGTTCGCAGGCGGATTCCCATTAAGCTGCTGTCCAAGCCGCCGCTCAGGAGCAAACCTCCGCCCCGCATCCAGAGACCCGGCATCAGGCCCTGTAAACCCGAACCTGGAGAGGACGGTAAGCAGAGCCGGCCCAAGGAATAAGCCAGCTATGCTATTAGGTCTGATTTAATAGGCTCAGCGGAGATGAATGAAACAATTTCAAATTGTTGTGCATTTAAATTCAAGATTTGAACGAATTGGAAAGTTTACTTTGCAAAAGATAATCTGCACAGTTTGATTGTTGTCACCATAGATGACTGCAGATGTAGATTTTATTGTGTTGTTTCTTATACCAGTCGTCTATTGGTGAGCTCCATGCTACATGGTGGACTTCCCTAGGCCATTAGTGACCTGGGGTTATGATTGTGAATGGAAAAGGTTTTATGTGTGATAAAGGTTCCTGCGCATTCTGGAGAGGTCTAAACAAATGCTAAATTTTAATTCTGTATTTGCAATGCCAGGATAAATATGGATGATTGAAAGATACCTGATTTTAGAGACTTTATAATCTATTTCAATAATTCAATGTTGTCTTCCTACATTCCTTTCTTTCTTCCATCCTTTGGAAATTTCAGTCTGGAAAAGGATGGAAGTTTTGCTTGCAAAACTGAGTAGGAACCCTCTTTGGCTAATATTTCCTAACTTATCCTAATCTCACTATATCTGATTGTAAAAGCTGTGAAGATTGCCTTTAACGTGACAGAGTGTGGAGATTGGACTGTTGGTACCAGCTGTTGGCTGAGATGCTAGGCTAAAATTTTCTCACTTCTTCTCTATTTTGATATGACTTGTTGATAATTCTTGCCGTTTTGTAGACCAAAATTACAACACTTTATTGTGTGGAGAGATTTATAGTTGCTGGCCTTCAGATTGGATGGCATGTTGGAGAGTCATGAACGACCTTGTACCTATTTGAAAAACAGAGTGTAGCTGATACTTCAATAATTCTAATGTCAAGATAGATTCTTTTTGCTTTTTTGTATTCTCAGGAATCATTCACTTTTTCTGTCATTGTTTTTGAATGTTGTTCAACTCCATGTGAATATTTGTGCATCTTCTATGGAGGATTTCTGCTCCGGGTCTGCAACTCTAAAGCTCTCCCAGTCTGTCAGCACTGCTTCATTCTCTCTCTCTCTAAAATATGCCAGATAAATTCAACTTCAAGCAAGAGGAGCGCTTTGACTGTTGCACTAAAGCTGGCGATGTGTTCGGGAGTCAGAGGAGATTTCCACAGCCGCTTTTTTGGGACTATAAGGTGCGTTGCCTGTAGACCAATTATAGCATTGATCCTGTTATTTGATACTAAAGCTCATTTTCACATGTTTGTCACTTTGCCAACAGTTGAACTTGATCGGTGAAAGAGATGGAGTCCCGATTCACTTCTGTGACAAATGTGGTCTCCCCATTCAGCTGTACGGACGAATGGTATGCAATGTAAAGATGAGAATAGGATCAGAAAGTCATTTTAGTTCATTCGTTTTATTGAAAAGTCAGTTTCATACGTCTGTTATTTACACAAAGCGATACAGTTCCCACATTTCACAGTGAGCTTAGCAAGGTGAGCGGCATCAACTAACTCTATCTTTGGTTGCCTAGCAACAACCAGTTGAGTAACTAATGCAGTAGCAGTTTAAGGTTTCACCACTGCCTCATAGCTGCTTGAAAACAGAACCAGGAGAGATCGTTCAAATTCAATAATACTTTATTAATCCCAAAGAGAAAATAAATGTCATCATAATTCATATTAATTCAAGATTCTTCAGTCATTGTAGATAGTAACAGTTGTGGACAGATAATGTCTCCTGCAGCAGTCTGTACTACATTGCATTTGAAGAAGCCTCTGACTGAAGACAGTCTCATGAAGAGGATGGTCAGGTTGTCAGTATTTCAAAAATATAAAACAAAAAAAAACAAACAATAACATCGACTGATATGGAACGCTGGTTAAGTTTTTCAGCCATATTGTCCAGTCAACTTTTTATTGTTAGGCTTGGTAGCAGGAGTCTGAATAGTAAAAATCATTTAAAATCTACCACTCTGGAGTTAATAATAATAATAGTTATATTTTTTGAATAGATTGAAATGAATGAGTTGTCAGTTGTGACTCTCCTCTCTAACGTCTCAGATTCCCTGTAAGCATGTCTTCTGCTATGACTGCGCTCTGCTGCACGAGAAGAAAGGAGAGAAGATGTGTCCAGGGTGAGGCGCCGTTTCCTGACAGATGAGTCGAGTCCCTGGCCTGAGTGACGTTGCTCATGTCTGCTGTGTGGGTGTGTGTGTGTGTGTGTTCTCAGGCTGAACATGTACAGCTGCACGGAGCCGGTGCAGCGCATCGAGCAGTGCCAGCGCGGCTCGCTCTTCATGTGCAGCATCGTGTCGGGATGTAAACGCACCTACCTGTCCCAGCGCGACCTGCAGGCGCACGTCAACCACCGCCACATGAGGGCGTCCAAGTCGTCTCGCCAGGACCCCGTCCACCTGCCGCCGCCCGACGTGCCAGAGCGCTTCCGCGTGCCACCGCCCCACATCCCGAAGAGCCACGTCCACCTGCCGGCGCCGCTGCCGCCCTACAGCCAGCCACCACCGCCCAGTCCCCACGACGGCCCGCCACCGTCCCCACTGGGGCCTGAGACCTTCCGCATCTCCACGGTAACCACCCGCAAACACAGCAACCTCATCACGGTGCCCATTCACGATGACTCGTCGTCCCGGGACTCCCACCCAGCGGGGCCCGGCCCCGGCCAGCCCCCCCACCACCACCCCGGGGACTACCCCGGTCAGCCACCTGTGGTGTCGCACTCCCACCACATGATGGCGCCACCGCAGCATAACTTTGGCCCTCCTCCTCCCCCTCCGCCGCCCATCAGCCACCCCATGCAGCATCCCGCCCAGGCCTCTGGGACCCCACACATGGTGTACAACCAGGCCCCCCCACCCCCAATGTCAACAGCTCCCCCACCCATCACCCCCCCACCTGGGCACATCATGGGCCAGATCCCCCCCTATATCAACCACCCGCCCCCAGGACCTCCACCGCAGCACAGCGGCCCCCCTGTTAACGCCCCCCCACCACATCACTATAACCCCTCCTCCATGCAGCAGTTTCCTGAGGACCAGGGTACCCTGAGCCCCCCATTCAGCCAGCCGGGGGGTCTGAGCCCCGGCATGTGGCCCGCCCCCAGAGGGCCGCCACCTCGGATGCAGGGGCCCCCGCCCCAGGGTCAGATGCCAGGGCCGCACCACCCAGACCAGAGCCGCTACAGGCCATACTACCAATAAGCTGCCAGCTGGTTGCCAGGGTAACAGTCAGTGTCATTTCATTTTCATAGCTAGTGTGAGTGTTGTTAGTGAGGAATCTGTTCCACACGCTGAGCTCGGCTCCACACTGAACAGATTACAGATCCTGGGAAAAGACTGAGTTCAGTTTTTTTAATGACATGTTAAAAATCTGTATATATGTCGACTGATGTCACCTACATTAACATATGTTAAAGCAATTCAATAAATTTATAACAGCTTATGTTTCTCCTGTTTGTTTGATGGTAATTTAATAAAATCGTCTCCTGTATTAGGTTAATAATTTAATATTTAAACATAGTGCTGGGCGATAAATACATTTTGATAACTTTTTTTGAAGATGTGATTTTAAGAAAATCTGGATTTTGTTTTTCATAATTCAGTCATTCAGTTTTCATAGTTGGATGTCGCCACACCCAGAGCAGCCATCTTGTTTTATAGCTCAACTCATAGAAGGGATGATACTAGTTTGTGATATTTGTGAACTTGTAGCCATTACTCCATTTATGCAGATGAATTAACTGATACAAATTCCTAAAAATATAATTGACAAAACCCCTTCCTATCTTGGCTCACTAATTTTCCAGCAACACTCATTGAATAAATTAATAAATTAGGTTTCATTTTGCTGGAACAAATTGGAAAAAACAAAAGTCAGTACATTCAATACTTCAATATCAACTGTTATCGAATCAGTAAGATCCATTTTATGTGATAAATGCACCTGGTTTTAAAAACAATTGACTTGTGTATTCAGCATATTTAGTCGATATGAATATGATTATATTTTTTATTTGATTCTTCCTGAACAGGTCCTTGTTGAAAATGAAAATTTTACCTGGGATAATAAAGGTTAAATAAAACAAAATAATTCAAATATTTCCAGGTATCATAAGATACCTAAAATTCAAACTTTATTGCAGTGAATTATAGAAAAAAAATACTTGTGGGATGAAATCAAATTACTTAAAATGACCAGTGAAATTCCAAATGTACAGCAGTAACACTGTCAATGACTGGACTGAAATATTAACATGTTGCTTGAATTATTCCTGTGTCGTTTTTCCATGAGTTGATTTTCCAGGTCGTTCCTCTACAGTTTGGTGTCTTTCAACTGCAAAGACAACAGGAAATGAAAAGTTTACAGTTCCATACAGGTTCAACCATAAACTCACATACAGTAGCTGGTTGGGATTTTATGTGGCAAAACAAAGCTGTGAATTATTGAGGTGAGAGTTTTGTTTTTTTAAGAACTGTATGTTCTCTCTGGGGTTTTTTTTTGTTGTTGTTTTTTACAATTTCTGCAAATATAAACAACCAATAGGAAAGTTTTTCTTAATTTTAAAACAAAAATAGAGATTGCATGGTACTTCCTTAAAATGATAACGCATTTCCTATGGGAGAAAATTTCAAGTTGCCAACATCATTCTATGATGTTTCTTCATCAGTTATCTGATCCAGAACAGATCCACCATGGTTCTATTTGGACATCTGCTGGTACCAGACGCAGCATCCATGTCCCTGTTGTCTGTTGGAGATTTGGCAACTTCCTCCAACACATTGCCTGACCCCATGTAGACCAAAGACTTTCACCCGTAACACAACTAGGCATTTCTCTTTAAGATGGCAGATATCACTCATTTTCATTTTTAAACATGTTCTCTGGTACATCAAGTAGTAACATAATATCAGCAAATTGCATTTATTTCTTTCTCACCACACTGCCAGTGCTGTTGTCTTTATGTTTTTCTAGCACATCCAGCATGGCATCATGTAGAGTTGGGAAGAACATGGACGTCCGAATCTCATCATCAAAGAACATGCAGCTGTGCAGTTTCTCCATGATGAGGGCTGTTGATACAAGTAAACAATAAATACATGGATATGTCTGAAGTTTTCAGACAATTTTACCAAACCCTCAGCAGCTTCTCTTTTGTTTTTCAAACTAGATATGTAATGTTAAGGGCACTTTATAGCAACAAATAACCATTTGCAGATACCTCTTTCGTAAAAATAGGAAGTAAATGCCATGTAAGGATAATAATACGTCATCAGGACTCGCTGTGATTAAGGAGTGTTTATAGATTTCACTTTTTAAGTTTTTCGGGTCAAACAATATGCCAGAAAACTAACCACAGACAAACATGTGACAGGCAATGTTCTGAGAATAATATTTAACCAGCTACATTAACTTATTGAAACACTCAAGGCTAAAAGGGAGACTTGCTGGTTAACGTAGAGTATGGTAATTCACTTATCGGAGAAACATTCTGACACTAGCCTGCAAACATCAGAGTGATGTTTACAGGCATGGTCAATTGACCAGTATTGGTCGATTCTGACCAATGCTGCTCAGAACTGGAGCAGAACTTCTGTCCGTCTGTAACCTTGTATTATAAATTACAGTTCTCGTTGTAATTCACCACTGTGGTAAAGTGCTTGTAAGTTCCTCCATAGGGTTCTGGTTTGTTGGATCCAACTTGAGATGCAGGCATTTCTATCCTTACTTTTGTCTCAAGTGGCCATTGTGTTATGCATCACTTTCAGGTTTGGAGAATAACTTCGGCAACTTTCAGCTGTCTTCAGTCATTGTTTTTTACACTATGAGAAAAATCCTCAAAGGGACTGAATTAAACTCACCATCACATGAAACTATGTAAACGTCCACGTCAACTCGTGTAAACTCCTTAAGTGCCTGAAGAGAGAATAACATACGGCTTTAACATGTGAAGCTTTGAAATACAATGGCTATGAAAGGACACATGTGCTTGATATTATTGTTGTCTTCTGTTAGTTGTGTTTACATCCAAATAAAAGCATGAAGCTATCATCGTTTTTCATCAAACCAGTCATTCAGGAGAGAAATGGCTGAATAGATTTTATAAAGATATAAAAGGATAATTTTCTACATCATCAAGAACTTCTGTGTGAGCCCAGAAAGCATCAGGCCAGCCTCTGGTTTGGTAGGTTACCACAGTATCATGTTACCAGAGCAGAGCATGCTCAACATTCATCACCATGAAGAAAACATCAAACCAGTCCCTCAGTGCAACTGCTTCCAAAAATTCAGGAACAACTTAGGATGATCTGAGTATTTTCTAGCATGATGGAGCCTGAGCTACAGGCTGGTAACCAGTGGCTCAAAATCAGAAAATAATCACATATGCAAAACTCCCCAGATCCCTTTTAGTTCCCTGCAGTCAGTTCTCAAAAATAGAGGAAAAATATGAGTCACAATCACCGAAGATCATTCTGTGATTGAAGGCCCTCATGTGGATTTATGTGACTGCAGGTGGATTTGCTGTTTTACCATTTTGAGTCCTTTCATCGCAGAAATGTCCAAGAAGGAAACAGCAGAGAAGTCCAAGATCAGACTGTGGAGGTTCACTGTGGGAACGCTGAACTCCGATGGAAGCTCGGCGCTCCAGTTCATCTGAAATGGAAGCTCATTCAGATCGACTGGCAGCTCCAGATCCTCCGTGTTCACTTCAGGGTCATCGGTTGCAGTCCGGAACAAATTCTCTAAGCCTTTCTGTTGTACAAAGTAGAAAGTAAAATTAAAGATACAACGTTCACACTGCCACATTTTGGCATGTTATAGCAAAATTCAATTAATTTTATTGGGATTTTATGTAACCGATCAGAGCAAATTATCATGTTTTTTTCCCAGTGAAAATAAAATCATATTGTTCACTCCCAGCTTCTCTACCATGTCTAGAGCTGGAAATATTTGCTCATTCTTCTTTACTAACCAGCTCAGGCTCAGATTGGATAGAATGTGACTGTGGGAATCAGTTTGCCACAGATTCTCAATCAGGTTTAGGTCTGCACTTTGACTGGACCATTCTAACATATAAATATGCTTTGATCTAACTGTTCCATTGAAGCTCTGGCTGTATTTTCAGAGCCAGTAGAGGAGTTTTCATTAAAATGTGGGGCATTCTGCAAACTTAATGACTAGATTTCCCTCATATCTGAATACGCGGTCATGTGTCGTCAGAGTAAATGACGGAGGACTGAGAACACGACCTTGAGGAGCTCCACTGGTGGAGGTGTATTTTCCAACATGAACATACTGAAGTATCGTCAGAAAGTCCAGGCTTCAGAGACATAAAGTGGTGTTCAATCCACGCCTCTGCAGGGTGATGGTATTAAACACTGAGCAAGTAAAAGAAGTCAGGAATATGTGATTGCCAGTGGATATTGTGTCCTTAGTGGAGAGTCTGCCACCTGAGCTGTGACTCTCTTCAGCTCCTCCATTGTTACCATGGTCCTCTTGATTAATGGTCTCCTACCCTGATCTGTCCGGTTAGGTTAGTAGGTTTGCAAATGTGCCAACTTCTGAAGGGAGTTGATTACTCTGAATTGTATTCAGAGGTGTGAGAGTAAAGTGGAATCAATGTTCCACATTTCAGATATTTAAAATAAAACCCTTCAGATTTAAGCACTACTTTGTGCTGATCTGCCACATAAAATCCTAATACAATACATTGAACTTTGTAGTTGTACTCTGTTCAACTGTGTAAAGCTGTGGGCAAATATACAAGGAGGGACCAAAAACAACAAAACACCAGCAGGGTTTTTTTTTTTTTTGACATACTCTTTAAGTAGAATAAATTCCCACCTCTGTGATGCCATGATCCTGTTTCTGTAGGAGCTTCTTGATTTTTCGCAGTGCTTTGTTCCTCTTCCGTAAAACTCTGAGAGGGTTGAACCCAACCTGGAACACAGTGTGATCATTTTGTGCTACCTTATTTAAGCCAAGACAAAACCAGATGAAAGCAGCATCATTTTATACGTACAGCTTCTACAAGCTTGTTCCTGAAGAACTCGATGTTGGCAAAGAAGATGGGCGAAGGTATCCGGAAGATTTTTACTCCTTTTGGTTCACATACCTGAGGAAGGACAGATGATGGACGTGAAGTGATTGTATGGACATAGTGTGTTTTACTTTATTTCACCGACTCACCAGAGGATAATCCTTCTGATCTCTGTACAGGTCTGTACCTGGGAGATTGGCCAAAATGGAACAGCGGGGGCTAAAAAGAAACAGCAGTTGTTCAAAAGACAGCCCTGAGAAGACATACTAATAATATAATTAATAAATTGCCTCCACTATTCAAATCTGCTGAAGAGCTTTAATTTTCCATCAGATCTTGATCTAATGAAAGCAGTTTATGTCAGTTTTTTTGCTCCACATCCATCAAGTGAATCTGTCACCTCTAGATTACCAACAAGATGTCAGGTTAGTTAATATCTTTTCCATCTTTTAGACCTTGACTGTGTTACATTTGGTAAGTACATGATTGAAAGTTCAAAATTTGAGATGCATATAAAAATAATGAATTTTAATCCTATGTTGTTGAGTTTTTATCCATTACGTTAGATCTGTTCTCCACTTTTGACTCAACAGAAACTTTGTTTTGGTTTTTCAGCCAAAACATTCTATACAAACCAATCAGGTTGTATAGAATTACAACCTGACTCTATAGTCACTAATGAGAGGAGGCACATTTTTGAAAGTGGAGAAGGAACCAAAACCTTTCCTTAAGTTGGGGCATTATTCTACAGGGCAGAAATAAAATATAAAAAAAAATCTCCACTTCCATTCTTAGAACTTTCTTCCTTAGATACAGTATAGTTAGCCGCTTAAAATTAGAATTAACTTTTTGTCTAGTGCACTCAAGCTGCAACCGATGTTCGGTTCAGTTATATGAAGTGTACAGCAGGGGTTCCACAATGATCAGTATTAGGCCATTTAACGTTTCATTTTTACAGAAATGATCTTCTGGAACACTCGATTTAGAAATGTATGTTGTTACCCGAACATGTAGAATGTTGATAGGTAGCAAGATTACTTAGACTGACAGCCAAGATTCAAAACTTACATTTTAGGAAGTATTACAAAATTGACAAAAACGTTACATCATAATTTGAATAGACATATTTTGAGTTGCGTATCTCTGGATTCTGTTGAAATATCAATGCATGTTTCATTGTGTCACCAGCAGGGGGCAGGCTACTATCGCAGCAGTAAGACCTGCTGAGGCTTTGCATTGGATTAAGTACTTCCTATTAATAGGAATTATATTGAACACTGTTGCAACCAGGGGCGCCGTATAGGGGGGAAAAGTTATGACAATTCCTAGGGCCCCTGACTGACAGTGGCCCCTCAGCAATTTATTTATTTATTATTATTATTTATTTTTTGTTTTTTTAATAGAAATAGAAAAAAAAATTGGGGCCCTGTCAATTACAAAATTGACAGGGCCAATATGTCAATATTGAATATGGGGGGTGCGGGAAGCGGTATGGATGGATGAAAAAAACAAACAAACAAAAAAAACAGTTACACAAAAGTGTTTTACTGTAAAGGTGGTTTGTAGTGTGTTTTGTTGCAACCTGAAGTGTGAAATAAAGTTCAGTGGAGTTTAAAAACAAAATATGTG
>CAEFZY010027809.1:0-11368 GCA_903066815.1 Brachyrhaphis roseni
ACTCCGGTGTTTACGATGATGGTGGAAGAGAAGTGGTTGTCCAGCCGGACATGTTGGGGTCGACCGGTCAGGAAGTCAAGCAACCAGTTGCACATGAGTGAATTAATGCCGAGGTCTGTGAGTTTGGTAATGAGTTGTGATGGAATGACAGTGTTAAATGCTGAACTGAAGTCTAAGAACAGCAGTCTGGCGTAAGTGTTCTTGCTGTCCAGGTGAGAAAGGACAGAGTGCAGCGCTATGGAGACTGCATCCTCTGTGCTCCTGTTCTGCTTGTATGCAAATTGATGGGGGTCCAGTGTGGGGGGGAGACAGGATCTGAGATGTGCTAGGACCAGCCGCTCCAAGCACTTGGTGATGATGGGGGTGAGGGCTACCGGACGGTAGTCATTGAGTCTGGTTGGGTTGGAATTTTTGGGAATTGGGACGATGGAGGTAGACTTGAAGCAGATTGGTACCACACCGCGGGCAAGGGACAGGTTGAAGATGTCCGTCAGCACTCCTGCAAGTTCCCCAGAGCACGTTCTGAGGACACGTCCAGGTATACCATCAGGACCCGCAGCCTTGTGGGATTTAATCCTGCTCAGGGTCGCTCCCATGTCGGTGGAGAGGAGAGTCAGTGGTTGTTGGTCTGGGGTGGTGGTTGTCTTGATTGCAGTTGTGGTGTTCCCCCTCTCAAAACGAGCATAGAAGTTGTTAAGCTCGTTTAGGAAGGAGACATCAGAGGAGGAGGGGGAGGTATTGGGGTTCTTGTAGTCTGTGAGAATCTGAAGGCCTTGCCACATACAAGGCCTTCGGGGGTTGGAGTTTGAAAAGTGATCCTCCACCTTCCTTTTGTAGCGGTGTTTGGCCTCCTTGATTCCCCTCTTCAGCTCAGCCCTGGCTGCACTGTAGGTCTGTGCATCCCCTGACTTGAAGGCAATGTGGCGGGCCTTTAGCAGGAGGCGGATATCCCTGTTCATCCAGGATTTCTGGTTGGGGTACATGGTGACACAGTCTATTGTGGTGGAGATGTGGTCCAGTACAGATGAGGCGTACTGATCCAAGTCTGTATGTTGGAAAGTAGTCCAATCTGTGTTCCTGAACCATTCCTGGAGCAAAGCATCTGAGCCCTCTGGCCACACTTTATCTGTCCTCACAGTAGGTTTCACACGTTGGATGAGTGGCGAATACCGGGGGGTTAGGAACAGGGAGAGATGGTCTGATTGTCCGATGTGGGGGAGGGGTGTCGCACTGTAAGCACCAGCAATATTGGAATACACATGATCCAGGGTCTTGTCTCCTCTGGTGTGGCAGGAAACATGTTGGTGGAATCTGGGGAGAACTGTCTTCAAATTGGAGTGGTTGAAGTCACCCGCTACAATAAAAGGGGTGGGGGGGATATACACAGCAGTGAGAATGATCGCAGTGAATTCCCTTGGGAGATAATACGGTCTGCACTTCACCTTGAGAAACTCCACATGTTGTGAGCAGTGACTCCCGGTAGTAGCAGAGTCTGTGCACCAAGCTTTGTTAATATAAATGCACAAACCTCCTCCTCTGGTCTTCCCGGAGTCGTTTGCTGTCCTGTCGGCTCGATGTGTGTCACGTCCAATTAGCTGGATAGCATTATCTGGGCAGCTGTTGTTTAGCCATGTTTCAGTGAAAAACATGACATTTGAGTCCATAATCCGTCTGTTGCACATAGACCTGTCGCGATAAACGATAAATCAATTAATCGTATGATAAATTAAAACTATCGAAGAACAGCTGAAAAGTTACCAGGTTTATCAACTGCAGTAGCGATTTCGCTTCAACTCCTCCCCTTGTCATTTCTATATTCTTTGCAAGTTGAATAAACATTAATGTTGTTTCCACATATCATCTCCGATGTCCGCTGGACTTCGGGTTACGCCCTGTCAGCTGTTTGGGATTCCCCTGCCTAATTTCCTCTCAGAAAGCACGAAGGGAATCCGCGCTTTCTGATTGGCTACCTGTCACATTCAACTGGCTGCGTTAACCTACCAGTCGGGGAAAACCCCTGATTTAGATTGGCGCGGCCAAAACGATCTACCGTAACTCACCACACAATCTTAGAACGACCAACGTTCTCAGATTGTCGTAAGGGGAAAAATAGGAGCAAAAAACCATGTAGTGTGAACTATTGCATCAGGTAGTGGATGTTCCCATCCTCTCTATTTAAATCTAATGATTACTGAAGGGCAACATAGTATACAGACTTCATAATCTGCACTCTTTTGGCTGAATGCAGTATTTATTTCCACTTTGGCTTTATGTTTACTTTTTTTTCCAAGTACATTTTTTGTTAATGGAGACTGAGAATCTATTTTATTTCTGTTTTTGGATGTTTTGTTTATCAGTTCCAGTGTTAAGTGTCTTTTGAAAATAAAGTGTATCTATCTTTGGCGGGAAATCGCATATATTATTACGTCATTTCCATTAAATCAGTGTAAAAAGGTCTTGAAACAATATTATCGTTTATCGCAATAACTTTTTGAGACAATTAATCGTTCAGCAAAATTTGCTATCGTGACAGGCCTAGTTATGTTAACATACCAGGCATGTTCTCAGTTCGTTGTTCATGTGTCATGTAATGTTAGCATACCATACTAGCCTGTTGTTGCCTCTCTTCTATTTTTATTGCCTTTCAAGATGACATGTCTGTTCTTGGTGTTGGATTTTATCAAATAAATTTCCCTCAAAAATGCGACTTATACTCCAGTGCGACTTATATATGTATTTTTCTTCTTTATTATGCATTTTATGGCTGGTGCGACTTATACTCCGGAGCGACTTACATATGTATTTTTCTTCTTTATTATGCATTTTATGGCTGGTGCGACTTATACTCCGGAGCGACTTATAGTCCGGAAAATACGGTACTTATGTTTAAATTATCCTTTCTTTGCTTTGATTTTCTGTAATTTAATTTTCCAAGACACTGAATTCGGTTTTTCATTATCTGTAACCCATAAGAATTACAATAAACACACGCTTGAAATATTGTTTATATAATCAATCAATTCAGAAACTGTGCATGGGAGAGCAGGCTGCACAAAATTTATAGTCAAACTGCATACACATTTCATTGTTTAGAGATGCATACAGGTACAATGTCTTGAATGTTGCTACTTGTGCTATCTTTCCCAGATGTGTCAGTTCTTGCCCTGTCTAGTTTATTTTTACTTCAGAGTAGACCAATATTTAATTTATGATTATCCAGACAAATTAATTCTATCTTATAAATTATGGAGTACTTATAACAGGAGCATCTACTTTATATATTCCAAACTTATTGGTTAGAACCAAAAAAATCTAAAGGACCTATTTGTATTCTGCTTAGGAACCCAGAACAGGAACACTTAGTTTATATAATTCACTTAACCCAGAAAAGGAATCAAACCTATAGTTGGAGTAAAATGATCCAGAAGATTTTACTCAATCCAGAGCACGAATTATCTATTATCCAGAGAAACTCCGCCTTAACTTTGATGAACATTATCAGAACGAGAATCCAGAGAAACCCCTACTAGTTTATAAACCAAAAGCTACTTATCCTTAAACATAGGGTTATGCTTTTTTTCAGTTTTTTCCTTCTTTTTTTTGTTTTGTCATTTTATTTCCTTCTAATTCATGTGAAGCATTTTGAAATGTCTGATTGCTGAAAATGTGCTATCTAAATAAAATTATCATACCTTACTTGTGAATTCCATGCTACAACTGCTAGGAGAGGCACTTGTCTGCAGCTAAAGGAAAATTTAAAGCATTAACTGATTCATTTGACCACTTCAGGGCACACTGGAATTGAATGCTGACTGTTATATTTAATGTTAGTGAAAATTTTTATTATCCATTGCATTATGTTTAACCTAAAATTACATGTGTTCTGCAATGTTGTCTTCCGTGTCTTTTTGTTTGTTTTTTTTATATTTATTTCATTTCTAAATACTAGTTTAGTGATGCAAGCCATGTGATGTGGGGACCACTGTAAGAATACTCCTTTTAAGGCTGGAGTTATATGTCGATCCTAAATAAAAAAACTCATGAAGCGTTAACATTTGATTTCCAGATTATCTGATCATTTTAATGTTTTTAAATTTTGTTGCGTTTTCTTATACAATGACAAAATAATTCTAATTAATCTTTTCAGGGTTTTCAATTTTGGAATTATTAATGTGTACAAACCCTGTTAATAATAAGCAAATTAAAATGAGAAAACAAGCTTGGGATGTCCTGGGAAAAGCATTTAACTTCTCACACCCCCACAAGACATAGAAGCCCACCCCAGTCATCAGTAGCATACTTTGAGTTTTCACAATGGGAGCTCATCAAAACTGACAAACATACTTCAAACATCACCAAACTTGATCTTTCACAGAATCTCCTTAATTTTCTTGTTTTTCAACGTGCCAGCTTACCTGGCAGTCATGTGATGGCAGCTTAACTATTTTCATATATGCATACATACTGCTGAACACTCTTTGGGGTCAATCTGTAGCTGTTTGAAGGACAAGAGAATAAGCATCATGTTTCACACACCAAAATATGTGAAACATGATAAATTTCTTTTTGACCCTGATTTCTTAATCACTGCAGCAAGATTTTTTTTTTTTTTTTACTAAGTGACACTAATGCACAGTTACTTTCTTTGTACCAAGACATCATTAACAAATTAATCTGGTTCCAAGTCATTAAAATGTATGGGCCAAATCAGAGCAGTTCAGGTCCCCTCACCATAGCTGTTAAATCCATTCCACAATTTTTATTTATTCAAATTTCTAGGAATTCAAGCCTTATGATTTGTGTTGAAACGTTTTTTTAAAAGCATTTTTAATGTTTGTTACTCTGCAGAAAGATGCTCACACTGCCAAAAGAGGATGCACCATCATGTGACCTTGGTCACAGACCAGTCACCTCTGAGCCCAGCCAGTCATCTGCCAATTTTGATAGTGATATTTTTCTATATTTTGTAGTGTTTCAGTAGTTGTTTTTTTTGTTATAAAAAAAAATACATTTTGTAAATGTTTTTGTTTGAAAACCAAAGCATTGTGTTAAACTGTAGTTCAAGATCTTGAGTCTAAATAGCTTAAGTCAAGATGTCACAATGAGAATGGTTTTTTTTCTTGCTGTTTTTCTAACATTTTTTTGTTGTTTTTAAGATATTCTTAAATTGCAGGGTTTTATCACTTCCAAACAGGAAGTGATTGGGTGGTATAGAGCTACTGTGTCTACCATACACAGTCTCTGTCCTGTGATAGTAGTGACCTTGTTTCATCAGAACTTTTGTTCAGATACCCAAATTCTCTCCCATGCCATTTCTCTGTGCTCAGTAATCTGAAGGTGTAAGTTTAGACTCTAGTTTTCTATGGTATGATGTTTTATTAAAATATCTGACAGACACTACCAAAGTGGCAAGTGCAGGTTTTCAAAAGTGTCTTTTTTTATGAGAAATGTTAATATTCACACACTCCCTAATGTGATATACAGCACCTAGTCTGTTTTTTGCTTACACTGCAACATCTGCAGTATTGATTGTATTAACATTTGATATCTGAAGAGCTTAAAGTACTGTTTTTATTATGATGCATGATTTAGCAGTCTTTAATCATAGTTGAATTTAAATATCTATATTTGGTTTTATTTAAGGCCATTAAAATCGTACTCTGTAGAAAGTAGATTGAGAAAAGACGAAATCCCGAAGACATCGGTAGAGTCCAAATGGCCAGAAATCAGTAAAACTATACTGCTCTGTTTTCCATCTATTTACTTGCTTTGCTACCATTTGTTCTTGTCAGTTAACAAATTAATGTGAAGTTCTAGTCTTTACTTTTTGTACTCCATAGCTACTTAGTGATATTTTTAACATTGCAAACCTTTCCCATCCAGTGTACGTATAATTGCATGCTTATGTCTTTTTTCCATTGTCGATTAAAAAGTGAAATTAAAGTAAAATTTGGGTCTGCATTTTATTTTAAACCATATTGCCCATGTTGGTGTTTAAAGAGAAAAGAAAATATTGTCATGAAGGATGTCATTTAGGTTATATTATTTTTTATTTTATTTTTTTAAGAAATATGTAAACATTTATATAAAAAATTAATTCCAATCCAAAAAAATCTAATGTATAATTTTTGCATTATGGTACATACTATGATATATGTTCTCTCTGTAATATTTGTATAAATGTCATCCATTTGTATTTAGGCTTATTTTCTATTCAGTTTAAATGTGCCCAACATTGTACTGCAATCTCTGACTAATGGTATTTCATTCTAATTTTGCAAAACTGAAATGCCATAAAGAATAGATGTCAGAGATCTGTATCGCTGCTCTTATAGATTTTTTTTTTTTTTTTGGAGGTTTTATTTTACACTACAAACATAAAATTACAGAAAAGTTGATGTCTGCTTTCAGGTGACCATTTTCAGATTTCTGGGATCTGAGTCACCACAGAGAGGACATATGGTGTTGGAGCCTATTAAGTAATTTATTATTTCCTAAATTATGTTATTGATCCAAAGTTATGCAAATGGTAGACCTATTATTTATTGTTTAGGGTCTCCTCTTTGTCAGGTCAGCTTCCTGCTGTGATTAACAAGGAAAAGCAGCTGCTGTGGTTGATTTGATTGTTTGGTGAATGAGTGAGGAGTGTAAATTTTTGTATGAAGTCAACTTGGAGAATATTTCTGTTATTTGTATAAGTTAAGAAAGTGCTCTTTTTTTGAAACCAGAAAACTGAGTTATTTTTATTTTTGAGTGAGTTGTGAATCTCCTCCTCAGAAACTACTCTGCCATTCATGTTTTTTTTAGAGCTGTTTATATGTAAGAGTAGCCATGTGGTACGTGGTGGTCACTGAAATACTATCGTTAGAGAACAGCATTCTGTTGCACAGGTTCATGACTCTGACAAAGACCTAACTATCTTCACTTCTCTATGGTTAAAGAAGTCAGACAACAGCATTTTGTCAGTTATTTCATTCTTGCGTGTTGGCTCTTACTTTCAGCGATCTCTCAAGTTCGGTTTATAGCTGACGCACTGAACTGAGCGGTAGGGTGGGCGTGCCAAGCCACAGTGCTTGCTAGGCTTGCACAAGCTCACCGAGAACTTTCAAAAGTGGCATTGCCAAAGTTGCTAAAAGATGAACACGCTTCTACCCTATGTCACGGATGTTCACACACCCTGAGTCAGTTGTGCTGAATCAGTTGCCTTCACAAGAAGGCAAACAGATGCTCCCACAAGCTGACAGCGCACAGACACACAGCCGCATGGTACATATAGCAAAGGTGCAAGCAGAAATAGCCTAAAATGTTCATGCCCTGCATGAGTTAAAGAGAAAATCCAGTCATCACTGAATAAAAGGTGTTGAACTGTTTGGATGTCTGTGGGAAAATGCCTCCCCTCCTGGCTATGTAAGACTGAGCTTGGTATGGATATTTGACAGTGACATGATAGTTAATGGGAGAGTATATAAAGACATTTATTCAAGACAGAGACAGATACACATCACGGAAGATGAATAGAAAACATTTTCTATCTATTTTTCCTTAGGAATGTTCTGTCAAATATGTAGACATATTCAAGAATCAATTCTTCTAAAGACTGATTGTTGTTATTAAAAGAAAGTAAGGGGTGCACCGATTTCAGTTTTCTGGCAGATAACCGCTAGTGAAAAAGTCAAACCTATTTTGGCCTATACCAATTTGCTTCTGTACTAAATACAGCAAAAAGGTTGCAAAGTTAGAAACACTATTTTTCCTCTCAACAGTAATACAATTTAAGCAGAATCCCTAGTCTATACAATAAGATTTATTGTATTTTATTGTATATTACTTATTGTATTATGTCACATCTTCAGTTAAATTCAAAATATATTTGATATTCTTAGATACATGCTCACATTATTTATTGACTGTACCATAAAGTGAAAATTTAAGTGAACGTGTTTGGAATGAGGATGCTTGTGGACTGGATTTTTTTTTTTTTTCACAAATTAAAAAAAGTTTTTCCAACATTTCGAAATTTAGTCTGTTATGCTTTTTTGACACAACTTCTCCTGCTGTAGAAAAAAATGAAGTATGTAAACAATATATTTATATGAAATAATTTATAAAAAGCAACTGAGTAATTTGTAGAATGGCTGTTTACCTGAGTTTATCCACGTGTATCTGGGATTCATTCTGATGCCCTATAATGCCTCAGCATTGAGGAGGTGGATTTATTTAAATGTTCTGTCAAACATATGCAACACTTAATCTGCAGAACATAATATGAAAGTAAACCAGGAGTCAATTTCAGCTGAATTTGGATTCAGATAGATCAAGTAGAAACTGAAAAGAACCAGATGAAACCACAAAGAAGTGATAACCAACACCTTATTATCTGATGTGGATCAAAATGGTCCCAAACTACGAAACCTTTCGTTTGCCTTGAGGTTCCATAGTTGATGCTGTACCGTAAAAGATCAAGAGTTATTTTGGTAAATACATCCCGTTGACAGATTCGCTTCCTTATAAACACAGTTTGGCGCCTCAGTGTCATTTTGAAACAGTTCCTGTATCGGTCACGTGACTTGCTGAAAGCAACGCGCACCGACACGGGGTTTTGTCTATGGGCTTGACGTATGCGCCGACGCATCGGTGTTGCCGGACCCGTCACTATCAGACACGCATTTACAAAATTTATCTGCCATAATCAACTTTTCTTTTCAGTTTGCATAAAAATAAGCTCAACAATCTTTTATTTGTTGAGCTTATTTTACTCAACTGTATTTTGTTACAGTAATTTAGATGGAAATATTTACCACCTGAGAGTCAGTTCCTTTAATAGTAAATAAATGGTCCTTGTTGATTTTAACCACATAATTTGCAACAAGGAATTATTTAGATTTTCTGGACATGATTGTGTTAAGCACCACAGAGAATATCATGAGTAAGGGTTAGGATTAGGCAATTCCAAAGGTTATCCCAAAGAATTGTAGCTCATGTTTTCCTCCACAATGTTTGCCCTTCCTCACTTTGTAAGTTCATCTTATGTTTGATGTTTTTAAATTTAGTTTTATTTCTTTTTTAACACTTTGTTTTTGAAAATAAATAACTGCACTGGCTTTATGCTGTGTTTATGATACAAAATTAAGTATGAGGATTAAAATGGGGAAAAAAAAGACCTAGAATGGAGAAAGGGAAAGATAAAATAATTAGAAAAACCAAAATACACAAAGCTACTAGAGATTATTTTCAGTTCAATGTAAGTTCTCCTTAACCAAAGCAAAACGTAGATCAATGGGCAGGTAGTTTATGAGGGGCCACTAAAAGGCCTTAAAGTTATCAGTTTTGACACTTAAGTATACACTTAGACTCCCCATTGGAATAATTCCAAATATTTCTCTGTACTCACAAATCAAGTTTTCCAGAATACTTGATTTGTATTAAAAATACTAGTTTATTTGTCAGCTGAAGTTTTTTTTGACTTTTATATCTAGGAGAGGCAGCTCCAATGCACTTGCCTGGATCTTTATAATTACTTGTCTTTAAAATTGCACTTATCTCTTTAGTTACACATTTCCAGAACCTGGATATGGAAGGGCATTCCCAAAAAAAATTAATTCCAATGCCTGTCCTACATTTGGGATACAATGGTGATCGGTTGATGGGTTCCTTTAATAGTAAATACATGGTCCTTGTTTTCTTTGATTGTAAAAACTGTTGTGTCCTGTGTTTATTAATTTTCTCAAATTTCTTTAAAGTTATTACTCAGAAACTAAGAGTGGGATAATTAAAGCACTTCTCTCAAACCTCCGTCACAGAGATTTTTCCTAGATGCTCCTCCCAATGTTTGAGGACATTCCCAAAACTATGATTAACACATCCTTGTAGAACATTATGGAATCTCAAAACTAAAACTTTTATTTAAGGTAAACTTGATATGGAATGTTCTATTGGTCCTGGAAGCGTGCAAGAAACCTGGGATACCCTAAGACCAGATGTTGCAAAGTGACAAATTTGATGGTAGGCATAGAAATCTTTGGATGAGAGGCTAAATTTATTTTGAAGTTGTGGCGAAAGTCATCAGTGTGTTATTACTGTCAAATAGGTCTATTATTTTTGATACCTTTTTTGCGCCAGTGTACAAATACTTTTGAATTCACCTTTGGCAAGAAGTCTTTATTGTTGATAATTAGTGTAATATAGGTACTTCCTATAAATAATTGTTAATATCTCACCAACTTTTTGCTGCATTTTGCAGAATTGGATTATCCTCCCTCTTAAAATGGGATTTCTTCCTGCTTGTAAACTAGCAAATTCTAAATGGATTCCATATCCATTTTTCAAAGGTGCTTCTTGACCTTTAAAATAATTGTGAAGCCACTCAATTCTTTCATTACAAGCCCAATTATAATGTCTAACAACCTTTTGACAGCTGCACAGTTCTCATACTCATCCTTGATCTTTTGCCTTACCATAATAATTTAGAAAATTCCCTTTCAATCTCTTTAGCTATCTTTTAAAAAATATAGATTGGTATCAATTGCACTGGGTAAAGTAATCTTGGCAGAATGTTCATCTTTATGAGGCTTATTCTACCCATCCATGAAATTAGCAGACTCATCCATCTTGTAAGGTGTCTTCGAATTTCTTTTTGTACTTTAGTCAAATTATTTCCCAGCAATACCCCAAACTAGGCTTTACCGTAAATCAATCCCCAGATATTCAGATGCTGAATCAGACAAAGGAGGTGGGGAGGTAGATGGATAAGGGATTTCATCATTAAAACCAATTGGCATTGCTCGTGATTTATCCAAGTTAATTTTATAGCCTGCAGTTAGCCAAAATCCTTAATAATAGACATTAAAGATTGATTCTATGTTGCATAACTTTGTGTTTGTTATGATGTAAAGCACTTTGAAATGTCTTGCTGCTGAAATGTGCTATACAAATAAAATTTGATTTGATTGATTGATTAAAGCTAGTAAGGATTTTTCCGGTTTTGAGATGAAGAGAAGCACATCATTAGCATACAAAACTATCTTATGGAATATCAAATCAGTTGAAAGTCCTATTATACTATCATTGCTACTTATGGACACTGCCAATGGTTTGATGCCCAATGCAAATATTAAAGCGGACAATTGGTGTCCTTGTCAGGTATATCTTTACAATGAAAATTCCAAAGAGCTAGAGTCATTAATCTACACACAGGCTGTTAAGAAAAAGAGTAATTAAATAAGTTAACTTTTAGAAAAAAGTCAGGCTCTCTCTCTCTCTTAAATCCGGGTCCTCTCGGAGAACGACGTGCTGGTCACAGAAGTACAACAATGCGTGATGACGTCACAGAAATTACTCAGTTTAATAAAAGAAGAAAACAGCATGTGAA
>CAEFZY010027830.1:0-43634 GCA_903066815.1 Brachyrhaphis roseni
TAAGTAATACTGTTGTTGGTTTAGTTCGGTTTTATAAATGTCTAAGAGCTGCATTTGTACTTTGTCCCGTTGAATATTATGGTCATTTGGTGTTGTTTACTTGTGTTGTTGAGAGCTAAAAGTTAGCCGTTTAGCATTAAGCTATTAAGCTCGGTTAATTAGATGCAGCTGTTATTTGTGTTACTATTTCCAATTGTAATGCCTTATTTCTGTCTATGTTTTATCATGTGACGCCACGGAGTTGTCAGAACGCTGGTTTGTAATCTATTAATAAAGTTTGACTGACCTATCTGACTGTTTTGTTGACATTCTCTGTAGCGCAGCTCCTTCTAATGGATGCATAACGTAACCCCAGCATCTACTGTAGCGTCTATTCTATGCGCCTTATAATGCGGTGCGCCTTATACACAGAAAAAGTTTTAGAACAGGCCATTCATTGAAGGTGCGCCTTATAGTGTGGTGCACCTTATGGTGCGGAAAATACGGTATGTTTTATGTCTTGTTTTGTCTCGATGAGCTTCTGCAAAACTACAGAAAGAAAATAAAAACTTCAGAATGAACCCCACGTCCTCCTGGAATACAAAACAGGGATTCAGTGGAACTGCTGCAGAAATGTTTTGGCACTGTAAAAGCTGATGAATTATTACTGCCACTCTACCCTGAGGTGGAAATACTTGAAAAATTCAAATGTTGTCTCATTGCTCTATGATTAAAAGGCAGACTCTGCATTGAAACCAGTGTCAGGTACTCATGTTTTAGCATTTAAAGGAAGAGTGAGCTCTTTGCAAAGACTGAAGCACAATTTGAAATTGTTGTGTTGTTGGGGTATAAATAATCTTTACCGTCAAAACTTATTGAGCTTTTCTTTTCTGTTTGGTTGCATCTGTTTCATTCACACCTACTACTGAAATACTTTAATCTAAAGAGAACAAATATGGACTGTGATGTCCTGCCATAAAACTCGAACTGAGGGAATTTTGCGTCTATGTTGCTCTTTGAGTGCAGAATCCCCCATTTCTGTGCCACAGCTTTGCTACAGGGACTCACAGGGAATGATTCAGAAAACAAGGCAGGATGCAGCTTCATCCTCTGAAGGAAGGATGCCCTGAAAGTGTTGAAAGTAGCCTGTGTCTGTAACTGGAGGCTTCTGCAGCTTTACAGCATCACCACACATCAAACTGCATGGCTGGTTAAGCTGAGCGGAGCTGCTGCTTGTCTTTGTGTAGAACTGTGTGAGATGAGGAAGGCTAATTGGACTAATTAGCACCAAAACAAGACTCAACTGAGCAGTCTCTCTGTACCGCAGATAATGTGTCTCTTTTTTTCCTGTTTGAAAACAGAGGCAGGAAAAAAAAAGAGCCTCATTTTCAAGGCTAACCCGATGTGGCCTTATTAGGCTCTGTGTAGTCACAACTCAGGTGGGTAGACATGTTTTGATGTACCGAAGCTTAAACTAACCCTTGCCACAAGAGCGGAAACCTCAGCAACAGCAGCGGAAACTTCTTAGCTGAGCCTCGCTGCGCCCTGTGGGATGAAAGCTTTGCCGACTTTACACTGAATGTTTAGGCTTAGTTTTACTTTACAAACTGTGATGCTACTGGCTGCGATATCAACACCTGAATATCTAATGAAAGCTTCATTATACCTGCGCTTTGGCTAAACACACATTGCCCAAACATGGCTAGAGAGATGAACAGTTCTGCAGCTTACATTACAGAAAATGAAACATTGGTTTTCTTTATTTGATGTTGTAAATCTGCTAGGGAAAAAAAAAAATCCATTAATGCTCCTATTAAATCCATCACTCACTGTAATAGCATGTGGAGGAAGCGAAAGCTTCACAGACCTGCTGTGCGTACTTTATAGTTGCTAAGCTACAACTGGACAATCTTAGATTTAAAGAGACAATGAATCATGTCATTTTGATAGTAGGTCAGTGTGAAGTGTGCAGCTATTACGAATACCTCTGCAAATATTCTGACGCTGACGGCAGTCGCACAGCAAGACGAGGAATCCAAACTCTTCAGATTTCTGTGAGGATCAAGCTACTGTGGGAAGCATGAGTTAGATCAGTCTGTGAGCTTGCCAGCCCTATGCGCTGAATTTGTAACACATTATGTCCTTTTAACGTAGGTTGAAATGCCAATAAAGCACAATATATTTAAAATTTAGCATTATCACTATGTGACTCAATTTTCAGTTTTGGATGAAAACGTCCAAATCTTTAACTTTCGTTCTCTTGTCTGTCACATATCTGGAAATGTTGGCTATTTTAGAAAAAATCTCTGAGTCAAGACAAAGATTCATATTGTCTTATATATAAATATATGTAGGTAGAGAAAACACATTTATTAGATGAATTAGATGTTTGGCACAAACATGTAATACTGTGGTTTGGGGTTGGCCTGTATTGGTGGATCACCTCAGCACAGGACACTTTTCTGAAGCAGGAATTCATCCAAAAGGTTTTCATTTCTAAATAAACAAAAAAAACCCTAGAATTTCTTTTAATATATATATATATATATATATATATATATATATATATATGGATATATTCCAAAACAAATAACCTTTCTCATGCTGGATTCTTAAAAACAGTATTGTCGTTTATCCAAGTTTCAGTCTGGTCCAAAGAGAAGTCCATTATTTCCAGACATTTTCCATGGTTGTGTTCATCTTGTTATTTAAAAATCAAAAAAGATTAAACAAATTCAAGGAAAACTCCCTACTGCAGGCAAGTTAGAGGCAGTTTTATCTTCTGCATGTTTATAAGGGTGTGTGTGCTTGAGGTGTTTCACAGTAAATATGAAAAGGTGTGACACTTCACAAATAACGCAGCCCCCCTCGTTCCTCGGTATCTCCTCCAGCTGTTCATGAAAATTTATGCAACAAATGCTTCAAGAGCGCGATGCTCGAGCTATTTATGATGCAGGTTTCTGGGAAATTGTTCTCCTGTCTTTTGTCAGTGGATTAGATCATCTTGTGGGTTGTCCTCTATAATTTACATTGTTGTCCTGTTTGTTGAACGTTTAGCACCACCAGGGGAGCAGCTACTGTTCTGACAGTCATGACATGTCACATCTGCGTGTAAATTTATAGAACAAGATGCTTTTTTTTTTTTGCAATTTATCACAGGCAAGTGATGTGATGGGGGATGTTTAACAGTTATTTCCAATAACTAAACATAAGATGTAACACTACGACCTATAACAGGCATTATTTTAATTAATTTAAATCAGAGTGTTTAAATTGCAAAATCTCTAATAGATATTTGTGATTCCTGGTTTAACTTAATAAATTAGAATATAATTAAAAAGGTTTTTTTTATTTCAGTAAAACTCAAGTAGATTAATTTATCTAGCAAGGACTACTGCTCACTGATTAGAGTGAGTGTTGAGAGGATGGATGGATTGGATGTGGAAGACTTGCTGATGAAGTCTTAGGAGGAGGAGACTCAAGCTTGGGAAAAGACAATTTACACTCTGCAATGAAGAAGATTGGATGAAGAATTAAAATAGAAACTAGAGGGGAGGGTGATGGGATGGAGAGGTGAAAGAAAGATAATTAAATTCGATTCAAAAACATTTTATGCATCCTAAAGGGAAATTAAGTGATGTCATAACTCATATCATCCAAGTATCTTCACAGAGCCGCCGCTGTGCATGGTGATGTTGGAGGCAGGAAGGATCTCCGTTAGCAGTCAGTCTTGAAGTGTTTCGGAAGACTTAGTGCCAGAGAGAAAGGGCGAGGTTGTGAGCGATGCATACAAAGGGGTGATCGACAGCGCTAAGACCCTCCTCCTGACTCTGATTGGTTGTTTTTGACAGAGAAGTGTATTCCTGTAGATGACAGCAGGTTCAATGGGGGAAGGCAGAGGAGCTCAATTATTTTCAGATTATCTGTCTCATACCTGCCACGACATAGTGAGTTTTAACAAATATATAAAAATTTATTTTTTAAATAAAAGTTACATATTGCTGCTTTAAGGAAAGATGTGGATAGTGGAAATTTGCTGATTTAATTTTCATACCAGTGTGTTCCCACACAGATAAGTATCTGTCAAAAGTATAGATACTTATCAGGGTTTCCCCCAGAAAACTTGCTAAGCCTGGTGGTTGGGCTCTAGGGCAGTCATTCATCCAGCAGCCGTCTTGTTTTTCAGTTAATAAATGTTCAAAATTGACAGGAAATTTTAAAATATCACCTTATAATAGAATGTTATTGAAAGATTAGAAGATTAACACCTGAACACCTATTATAACGTCTTAAAAAATGCAAATATAAACAAAAAATCTTAAATAAGCTATGCTTAGCCTGGTGGGGGCACAAATAAAGCCTGGTGGCCCGCCAGGCTTATAATACGCTGTGGGAAACCCTGACTTATGGTGCTATTGTTCTTGATTGACATAACCTAATCTCCATAGGTCAGGTGTCAAAGGTTCTAGCACATGACACGTAGATTAATCTTATTGTAACGTTTTGTCTCGTTGAAGGAAGATTACAGCACAATCAGATAAAAGAAAACCCTCCCTACAGGCCATCTGGTGCATTTGAGCAGGAGGATATTTATCAGTTTGTTTTCTTTTTTGTTGTTGTTGTTTTTACCTGCAGAGGACACAGCTGAGCTTGATGTGAACTAGACGGCGCCGCTCTGCGCTCCTGCTCCCCGCTGGGGCTTTCCTGTACGCTTTTGCAACGAGTCTTGTTTGAGGCCGAGTGTCATTGACAGCCCACCTCACACACTCAGCCTCTGTGAGCTGCAGCAAAAACACAAACCAACCTTGCCTCTAGCTGATGGGATTGTAATAATGAAAATAGATGCTGGAGGTTTGCACATGTCTGACTGCTGCGCTCCTAGTGCAGCTGCGTGTTTATGTGGATGTGTTGTCTCCTCTTGTCGGTTTGCTGAGGATCAGCCGAGCTGGTAGGTGTGTTCACCTCGTAGCCACGCTTCATCCATGTTAATGAGGATATAAGAGCTCCCATTCCTCAAGGTCGAACACTGTGGGATTAGACACCCCCTGCATCCTTATTCCATATGCTCTGTATTGGCGATGGACACTTGCAGATGCGAATGACCTTAGAGCATATGAAACGCTATGTTTTACATAAAAACACCATGTACTTGAGTTGTTCCAGCAATCAACTGGGCTTTTTGCATCTTTATTTTATGTAAGAGGGAATTAATTCAGATTCCACACTACTGAGCATCAGAATGCTGTTAAATTTAGATGTGAGGACAGTTTATCACTGTACGCTGTCAATCGCAGACGATGATACACATAGCCTCCTCTATGACGTCACATTTTGTAAAATATGCCCATTACTTTTCTTGCAAAGATTTGGCACGTTCTCACATTAACTATGGGTCAGTAGAAGTCTTTGTGAGCAGCAGAACTGGGAAAAAAACAACTTGGCTCCATCTAAATGTGTGAAAATTTCATCTTGTACTTTTGCATGGCTGTGGTAATGTGCTGGACTACTTCCCAACAACAAGCGCAGTTGCCAGGGCAGCCCTTGCATGGTATCAGGAGGAAATATCAACACATTCAAATGTCTTTCTGACTTTAATCTAACATTTCTTTCAAGATTTGTGTATAATCGATTTTTTTTATGAAAAAAAAAAACCCTGCAGTCTATTTTTTTTTCATGAAATCAGATTTTCCTGTTTTGTCTATCTTTTCTAAGATTTTCACTTATTTCACTTTTCACTAAATCTATATCTAGTTCTGTTGCAACAGACTGATTTTCCTCAACACGAAACACATTTTGATTGGCTTTTGGTTTCTTTTTCTGAATCTGAATCTTTTCTTTTCACAACTTTCCTTATTTCCTGGATAAATTGAGTTGTACATAAATAAACATTAAAATGACCCAGCTGTTTGAATTGGTCTTTGAAAGAAATGCACCTGTGATGTTTGGATCTCTTCAAAAAGTCTCACCTCTGTTAAATAAAAGCAAGCCCTGACTTTGCACTGCGGAGCCAGTATGGAGGGAAATAACCTTTCAGCCAACGAATATTGTTCTGGACAGGAAATTACAATAATTTAGTCTCCAAGGTATTTTGTTTATAAATGTTAAATTCCATCAGAGCTGGTGCAGAACGATGTGCAGCATGTGATCAGGTCATTAAGCTTCTCTACAAAGTTCTGTAAATATGCATAGGTAAACAACAGTTAATGGGACACTTTACGTTCATGCAGATGTGTAAAAATCACGTTTCCTTTCTCCTTCTAAACAGAAGCAGAGCCTTTCAAAGGCAAAGCAGCTGCATAATTCCCTCATTTGTTGTTCGTTGTCCATGTCATTACCCAATTTGACTCACTGCACTGGCTGTGTATTGCTCTGACGCTTTTCACATCAATCTTTTGTATAGAAATATAAAACGCAACTGTGACATTTCTATTGCTGCACCCTTGTGTATGAGACTTTTCTGGTTAAATACAAGTATATAAGCTCATTTCTGGATATACAGATACAATTAATTACAAAAACAACACCATGGTCATCAAAATTTGACAGTTAAGTAGATTTTGTTGAGGTTAATTTTAATTCACTTAATTGTTAGGGATGTATATATAATGTTTGTTGAAATGTTTTCATAATGTATTTCATTGCAAGAAAAGAGAACATTATACCATCCAAATCTATATAGTGTCTTAGTTCAATCAACAGTGATAAGATGGAAAAGACAAAAATAACATGTGGGGAACTTCAAGGTCCAATCCTGGAACTCCTTTGATTTAATATCTACATGCTCCATCAAGCTCAGGTATAAGAAGACATAAGATTAGTTACCATAACTATACAGATGATAGTCATGGTAAGTAATTATGATGTCACCAGGTGATTATGAAACCATTGGATCACTGAGCAGATGCTTGGTACTCAAATGGGTACATGTTCCCCGTATGTGCAATACATACCTATAGGTCTGCCTATGCTGAGCATGAAGATGCTGCATTTTTAAATTTCATACCATCCGATTCAGACTTTTTTTTTTTTTACCATCCTAATTCTTAAAAATGTCGTTTTTAGAGAAAACCAACAAATTAAAGCTGATGTACTTTCAAGTACAGAATCGTACATGCTGCAGAAGTCATTTGAAAGTATTGCCATGGATTGTTAATTGCCAAGTATGTTATTTTTTTGGGGGGAAAAATCGACAACAAAACATTTGGCACAGCTCTGTCCATTGCACAGTTGGTCCTCTATGTTTGTCTTTTTAAGTCCTCCAGAGCGCTTTCGAGGAGAGATTTCCATGCTTGAGCTAATCTCAAAACCCAGAACCAAATCTGGAATGTGGCAAGTGACTGGTTGTCTGTCAGGAGAGATCCTGCTCCCTCTACCTCAACAACCTAATCAGCCAACCGTGACCTCGTCTGCCTCACTGGGACACCCACATAAGCCAACAGTTTCTCTCACATCCTCTGTTCACTTCCCTCCAAACAGTGTAATCCCAGTTTATAGGAGGGATGAGAGACGCAACACCAGTCATAAAATGGGACTCACAGCCTCCTCCAGCTCTTCTGTTGTTTTTCCCACTTGGTCCGTGAGTGTCTTGTGTTTTTAGCTGCATGAAATAAGACAACATTTGCAGTTCTGCCAGGGTCATTGAAGCTGCAGTTCAAATACAGTGGATCTAAAAAATCTACACAACACTGCTAAAGTACACGGATTTTGTGAAATAAAAAAATGAAACCAAGATAAGTCACTTCAGAACATTTTCTCACTTTGATCAAAGCTTAAAAAAACTCTCAAAAAGTAAACAGAAATCATTAAGAGATAAAATAAAGTTTCTAAAATGATATCGCTGCCTAAATTTGCGCAAATTATTACTTTGCAGAAAAACCTTTTAAATTCATTGCAGCTCCCAATCTGTTTGGATTTACCAGTTGGACTAATCTTGATTTAACACTATTTTACATTTTTATTTTTAAAAGTAATTTCCCATCTTGCACAGGTTTCTCCTGTGCACAGCCCTCTTCCTGTGCCTGGATTCAAATCTTTGCTCTTGCTTGGATTTTAAGAAGAAGAATTTCAGTTTTTAGCTGAATAATAATGTTTCTTTTTCCTCCCTTTGTGCCGCTGTTGACTGGCACTTGGAACTGTTCATAATACTGCCATCACCATGCTTCACTGTGGGTGAAGTGGGTTTTTTTTTGGGTGATGTGTGGTATTGTTTTATTTGTCAAACAAAGCTTTTGGAGTTGTGACAAAAACATATAGACCTTATAGACCTAATGATTTGAAATATCTTTTCTCTCCTTCTTCTGACTGATACCTTTTGACAATGAGATCCCACATGTGAGCCATGACTTTTCGATGTGATGCAACTTAGAAAATGCCAGGAAAAGTATTTTAAGACTGATGAACTTCACAGTATGTACTGACTCCAGTTTAGAATGAGTTTAAATGTGGTGGATAAGAGGATATGTCACTTAAGCAATGCAGCCACATTTGTTTAATTTTTAATTTTATATGTTTTAGTGGTGCAGGCTATATTTACTTTACATACTTTTTTATTTGCACAAAATACTGGACTTTTTTTTTTTTTTTTTTTTAAAGTAAACAGCAGGCTGTGCTCATTCTGGTCTAACTTTATAAAGGAACCTGAAACTGTTTGCCGCAGTAAAGTCAAAAGGTGTTTTCCCTCTTCGCTGTGTCTGCGTGTTAGGAAAGTACGCTATACATTTGGTCAGAAGCAACTCTGCTGGGCTTTATCCGATTTAGAGAAGCTGAAGAGCATCGATTATTGGAGGTAGCTAGTCAACAGTACCGAGTCTAAGAAGTTTGCTGCAGGTGGATAAAATGAGCATCTTTTTTCTAAAGAGATTAGGACAAAATGTCCAAAGCCTGAATAAAATGTGTTTTATGAATAAACAAAAGCAGTATTTCAAGCTTTAGTGAGTGCGGCATTCAGGTACCTCATTTGGGAAGAATTATTTCTCACTGCTGAAGTCTGTTTCTCAAAAGCAGATATAGATGCAGAGTAAGAAGCCCTGCAGAGATGCTGATTACCTGCACAGAGAGCTTTGACGCATCTGTTCCCCCAGGTCTCTGCATATACTTACATCATGCTCACATTCACATGGCCCCTCAAAACTGTGGTTTTTATTTCTTCTGTCCATCCCACACAACTCAACCATGGCTCACTTTTTCTCACCTCCTCACATTCATCTCATCATCAGTGTAAAATACTTCACCCCTGCAGACAGAGACAGATGGAGGAGCCAGCAACAGCCCCCTGCTCAGATACTGTGATTTATGCCACTGTAGCACAGACCCACACTTACACACCGCTATGCATGCATCCACGCTTAATGCATGTAAGTGCGCATCAGCGGCTGCATGCATAACGACTCTAAGACCTGCCAGTGACACCCAGCTGAATGCATGACAGCACCTGCCTGGTGCTAGAGTTAAATGCCACGGCTCAAGAGCTTCTTTAAAAGGACACATGCGTCTTTGAAGCAGCAGGATCTGACATCATTTGTCCCTTTCTATGACAGGTAAAGTGGAACAGGCAGTGAGCAAATTTCTCTTGCTTCGTCCACCCGACAAATCAGTAAAGCTGCAGTCTGTGGCAGCTCTTTACCGCTACAGTGGAAGAGCAGCTTCACTTTCTGCTCAATGTCACACAAATAAACTCAATTCTTAAGGTGGATAATGAGCAGGCTGTCCTGTAGAAGCAAAGTCAGTGCACAGAGGGTTGTGTTGGTGTGATGAGGTCTGGGCCTCAGAGCCATTATTGTGCTGCAAGAAGGACGTGGTTATTTAACATTTAGCAACCCTTATTGAGCAAGGTCATTGCATCACAGCCTCTCTTTTACATGCAACCTTTTAATGTAGATTCTGTGGTTTGGGTGGATGGGAGAAAGTGAGGAACACAAATCAGATTGTGATGGAGAGAACAGGGGACAGAGGGTGGAAAGAAGCAGTCAGGTGGCGGAAGACGGGTTGGAAATGGGAGAGGAGGGTTGATGATGTTGGGTGGAGCATGGAGAAAATAAGCAGGGTAGAGCAGCGGTAGAGACAGCAGGGGGAATCGTTTATCCGGGAGCCCAGGTAAGGGTGACCTGTTTGTCTCTGTCGGCCTCTGTTACTCCCCTGATGTCTCCATAATAGGCCTTTAAGGCAGGTAGACACGGCGGCAAAATGAAGCGACCTGCAGCAACAGAGGTGCTCAGGTGCACTCTGGTTTCATTTCATCCTGATAAGTTAGAATAAATCCGAGAAATATCATCTAATAAAAAAAAAAACGATGAATTATTTTTAGCATAAAAAAATGCTGCTACAGATGTATTTTACAAACTGGTGTACATTTTGATTCATCTGTATTTATTTAGTGTAAAATTTCTTTCTGCAAAGCTCCATGAGATGGCTTTTGTTTTGACTTGATGCTATGCTGAACTGCATGTCTGTTTATTTTTCCCGTCTTAAATTATGGCTGTATGAATAAATTGTGCCAATGACATATCAGGCTTGTATTATGACATGCAGCAGAAATTTATTACTTTTGTGGCTAATGTCAGATTTTTTTTTTAAAGCTCTAGATCTGCAGATTCTGATTTTATCCAACTGTAATCTCTCTTGATTTTACTGTGGGAACGAAGTTGTCATGTTTGTACCTGAACCTTTGAAAAGTAAACTTGCTCAGTCTGTTAGCGTAAAGAACCTGATGTTATGTCATGAGATCCCATTTCAAACTGGAGAGACTCAGATGGAGAAAAATTAAAAGGGTTTATTGACATGAATGAATTAAAGTTCTTTGGCGCTTGGACCCCGGCGGAGGACATTGTGTTGTGAAATGAGCCCGGATGAGCATTTCCGATGCTGATTAGGGATGTCTTCCTCCTGGGCCTTTTCACTGGTGGTGGAGGTTGGAGAAGGATGGAGGCCTGGAGAGCCAAGAGCATGGAGGTGGAGAAGGGGTGGAGGTGGGTTGGTGCCGCCATGGATGAAGGTCCTTATAAGCGGGAGCTTGATCGGTGATTGGGGAAGCTGGGGCATGGTCCGATGCTGATAGGCTGACAGTAGATGATGTGGCGATTGGATGATGCAGGTGAGGCTGGAGAGTGTTCCAGTTTGAATTTACGCCTAGGTTTCATATTAAACTCGTCTGTAGGGGTATCTTTACTCACCCCCAAAATTAGAAACATCCTGTCCAGAAGTGATGCTGAAATGCTATTCCAGACATTTGTTACTTCAAGACTGGATCTTTGGTTTGTGTTCAGCTTTATTTCAGTATTTATATAATCCTCCTTTTTAGCCATTTCTTCCATTTCCTTATTTCATCTTAAATTTCTCAGGAGTTGTCATTACTTATTTGCATTAAAACCAGATGTTATGTCACACCATAAGAGGAGGAAGTCAGTGTTACACAGCTCTGCTCCTAAACGTATTTCAATAACATTTCAATGAAAGACACATGGTTAGAAAGATTACATATTAATATCTTTAGCATCTTATATTTCCATCAAGACCTGTAAATGACAGTCCCTTTGTAGTTCCTCGACAGTAAGTAGAAGGTATTAGACTCTAAAATGATAAAACAGGGCAGTGATACCTTTACCTCTGAATGAACATGTCTCCAAAGAAAATATTGATTCTCATATTTCTTTGTGCTTGTTCCGTCTTCAACACCTCAAATATACTGAAAATAGTTGAGTCGTTTCCACTCAGTCATAAATTTACACTGAAGATTTTGTCAGTGTGACCTGTTAGTGTAGAAAAAGTATGGTGTGTTCACTGAAATGGAAAAAAAAAAAAAAAAAAAAATCATTGCCAGTCAGTCATAAAATATCTGATTTTATTCACCAGATAACTTTTCAGTAAACATCTACTTTCCTTTTGACTTAGATTAATTTAAATTTGGCATAAGCACAACTTTTATGCCTCTGTTTTAATTAGTTATATCTGTGCTGAAACTCATACCCACTCATTATTCACCTTGTTACTACAGTAGCTCATAAAGGACAAATAAAACTGACTTTTGACATTTACACCCACCAGTTTTTCCTACATGCTTAAAGGGAGCGAGTGAGTGGGACGAATACAGTTTTATGTGTAGCTTATGCTAATAAATTTGATCACACTGGGCCAGTTAAAATAAATCACATATAGAGAAAAAGCAGCTTTTCTACAAGATTCGTGAATAATGGATAAAGCTTATTTATATGTATTTTGTGTGCTTCTCTTTTTAAAAATAGTTTTTGGATTTTAACAGGATTCTGTATGTTTTTAGTAGAGTACGTAAACTAAAACTTTATTTGTGGTTAAAAACTTGACTTTCTAATATTGCAACAACAACAAAAAAAACATTCTAATAATCCCAAAGTAGCTCATATACATAGCAAATTTAAACGTGCAGAATTGTACCAATTCAATGGTAGCTGGATATTCATACACATCTTCCTGACATAGATTCTGTTTTTAATATTGTACACAATGTTGAAGTTGGGGATCCTTGTCCTACCATAATAAATAACTCTGTCTAGGTTTTGACCACTGCTACTTTAGGATAAATCAAAATTGGCCCAGATTTTGAGAAACCACCAAGGAACCACCGAATTTTAACCCCATATCAAAGAAGAATATTTAAAATAAACATGAACTGAGGGACTGCCAACTAATAATCTAAAATCTATAAATTGACAATGTCCTTGAGACAAGTTGTTAAAAAAAGAGCCAAAAGTCATTTATACCATTTTCAGTGATTAGTGGTGAAGGCTTTTTCTGCATTAAAGTTTTCAAATCTTTTTATGATTGCTGACAAGATTTTGCTTGATTTCCACTATTGTTTTTGACTATTTTATACATTTATCACCTGGTATTTGTGATTGGAAGGCCTCTTTGCTATTTCTCTAATCTTTAGCTCCCTCCACAGATTGTTTTTTAGATTCAACTCTCTGGTTGATTCACTCCAAAAATGTTAAATTACTTCTGATTAAAAAAACCAAAACAAACAAAAACATGTTGATAAAATTAAAAGACAACTTCAAACCAAAATCTGCCTGGGGTATGAATAATTTTGGGCTGTATGTGTATGTTGACTTTCTATTTATTTACTCCTATTTAGTTTTGAGAAAATTCACAACAAATTCAAACTGGTGCAGCCAGTGAGCCTCTTAATGACTAAGGTTGCATAATTTCATGCATTTCACCCTGGAGAAAGACAAACAAATATTAGATGTAAAATTTAATTATCAACTGACATGAATAAGTAGAATACTTCTGAAAGATGAACTACATTTCTAGCTTTTTCTTTAGGGTCAATATTCTTCCAGCAGAAGACAAATTTTGACCGAAGTGTCTCCATTCAAAACACACAACTTTAAAAATAAAAGACTGGACTTGTTTTTCATATAAATCTTTTAAAAAAGAGAAAACTAATGAAGAGACGGTGAAGTCCAGGCTTTATTTTATGTGGACTGCTCCTGAGGGTCCCCCGCCTCATTATTGGTGCTGTTTGTTGAGCAGCATTCACATTGCTAGTGACTAATATGTCACCTAACATGGCATATGTCAGAAATCCCACCGGCATTGTGAAGCAAACTAAAAAAAAAAAAACCTCTGAATGTATGCAGCTGTACAGCGATTCCTGAGAGGCTTGTAGCCCTCAGTGTGTCCACAGAACAGTTTTGGTCTATAGCGCACCTGTCGAGATATTTCTGCAGACTGAGTATTGGATAAACCAATTGCTAGATTGCCATGCCTTTTTTCGTCTCCAGGGGATGAATCCAATTGACCTTTAATATTACCTGGATTTTCTGCTTCCTCCTCAAGCAAAAGTTTGCACTTTCTGTGACAAACACAAAGTATTTGAAAAAAGTTTTATTTCCTGTAGCCTTCACAGAACTCACTGACTTTGGTGAGACAAAACCTTTTGCTGTGGTGAAACCAAAATGCTTGAACGCTTTACTGAAAATACAAAAGGACACGTTTGGCATGACTAAAGGCTTGATATGTTTTTCCACATCCACATTCAGGCTGTAATTAGCTCAGCTGCATATTTCCCTCATATGTTGTTGCAGCTTTTCTTTTTCTGCCCACAGCTTGACTATCCCTATTTTCACTAAGTTGTTTCCCATGGTGCAAATTGCATTTGCCAAAGCTGTAGGATAGAGTCTGAAGGCATATGAATTTTTAAAGGCATATGTACATGTGGATGTAACCACTGGAAAAAAAAAAAGTTCAAAGAGTCTTGTATTGGCTAGGAATAACTATAATTATTGGTTAGGGAAATTATTAGAAAACTAGTGATTTAAATCCAAGACAGGGCAATACTCGATTATTGAGAAAATAGACAAATAATTAAATTTTTTATTGTTGATACATAACTGCCTGAAAAAGGTTAAGATTTAAAATAATAAATTAGGGCATAACTCTAACATAGGCATTATTTAAATATAATAAATACAGACAACTACTCTCAAATAACAAAATAATTTATTAGCACAGGAATTAAACTTTGCAATCAACAAACGCACAATTAAAATTACTGAAGTAAAAACTAAAAAAATACACATATACAACTTTACAAATATTCTGAAAATAATACTTATAAGACTAAATTTTGTAGTCAGGGCTGAACAGGAGTCTGTTTCCTTTAGACTGCTGGTGTTCAACTCAAGTTTTCAAAGAATAAGTCCTTTCTTCATTCCAATTGATTCAAATGGTGAAATTAAATTCTCTGCAATGTCATCAAATGAAAAGACCTGGTAATCATTTATTGATTTAAGGTATTTATAATGAAACAGAGACCCATCTCAAACAAAACAAGTCCTGAGGGCTGGAAATGAAATCCCTATTCTGGACTCTTATTCTGCTCCCACTTTCTGAGGTTATCTTTGCCAAACCTATGCATGTAAATAGGAACAGCGTTCAGAGTCTACTCTGCAGTTCGTTCTGTTTTCTGAGCGCCTCCTGTGCCACGCATAGCAGGCTTGCAATAACTGGCGATGTTCATGATGAGCTGTAACAACAAACCTGAGTGTTCATACTATGTGTATATGGTATTCAAAGCGAGTCTTTAGTATATTTTTGTTGGGCCTGTTGGGTAATGACAGTATAAATACTGGGGGTGCCCTGGTGCTTTTGTCAAAAGACGATGTTTCCGATGCTAACAGCAGTGCGCATAAAATGGCCATTAGCTCCAGCTGTGGGTGGTGGGGTTCTGTCATTTTGCCAATTAGATTCTGTGAGGTAGTTTCACAACCCATGAGGGGTACTGCTCAAAAATAAAAAGTACACAAAGAGCAGCAGCATAGTGTTTCTTTTAAAAATGCTTGAGTGTTACATTGGTATCGAAAGTCTGTGGTGTGCTCAGGGTTTTGCAAAAAGCGAGATATGAGTTGTACATGGGCAACAAAAACAGATTTGGGTCGGATTCGCCTGCTGTGTGAACGCAGAATTTAGTTTTATGCTCCTCAGCTCTGAAACAAAGTTCCTGAAACAGGAAATGTGCAAAAACTATTTTCTGTAGCTTACCCATAAAGGCACAAAAATAATTTCATCAGGTTGTTTTTTCAAGCCTCTGTGTTTAAATTTAGATTCGTCTTTCGTTTATGATGATACTTTGTGTTCTTGTTTTTGGGTATGTTTTGTGATTTTATTGTCTGATTTCTGACTCTTTATTTATCTGTAAAAGAAAATAAATAATGGCATAAACTCACCTTACTTTCTCAAAATTTAAATGTCCTGGTTTTCTATCTATTTAATAAAAATCTAACCTTTTCCCATAGTATTTCCCTATACTTTGGGTTTACTGTTTTCTAGAAAAAGAGACTTAAGTTCATGAGATGACGCGTCAATGTCAGCATTTCAGTATCATTAGTGAGAATTTTATGTCACCATTACATATGATGGCACATATTGTCTTTCACTGTCCAGTATTGATCACTGATGTAGATCAAACAAGAAGATATTCCCTTTTGTCTGTGAAAAACTTTTTTTTTTCTAAGAATGAAAGAGTCGGTGCCTTTTCTTCCCAGCTGTAAGATGTTGCACCATTGTTCCACAGTCACATAGGAAAAATGCATAGTAGTGTAAAAATGTCAACAGTTCGTGACAAATGAACTCATGAAATCTACCAGAGCTTGGTGACTCAGTGTAAGAGTATTCAACGGTAGACTTTTTTCCTTAAGGCAGTAGCTGTAGATCTTGCAGAAATCTGAAACAAAGATATGTCAGGCAGCCACCGCTATTTGATTTGCCCCTCTGCTTTCATCCTCTTTCCATTTTTGCTCATCATCCCCTCCACATGACACAGTAATGACAGCCTCCTGTTCACTTGCTGCAAATTTACCTCAGAGACAATCCATTTTATTACTTTAATTTGGAAATAAAACAGAGTGGCGGCAACGCTGGAAATGAGATGGAGAGAAAGGCAAAGGAAGAAAAGGAGCAAAGCTTGGCCTAGAGCTATGGAAAGTTGTAATAGATGTTATGTGAGCAGCAGGAAAATAAGAACATGTAGGCGTTTATGTGGCATTAAGACTTCGGCGCTCATTAACATAAGCCCTTTCAGCTTTAGGTTTCTGAAAGCCGCATTGTTCTTGCAGAAATTGGGCTCCAAACAATGAACATAGATAAACAACTCAGTGTAAGAACAGAATGTACATCCGTGGAACAAAAATTCTAATAAAAGATGGACCAACACAAAGTATTAAATCGGAGAAAAGTTATGCATGGTTTTAAGTATTTGTTTCCGAATGAAAATCAGAAACATGAAGCTCATTCCCTGTTATTGTAATACAACTAAATAAAATCCAATTCAACCAATTGTTGGTTGAATTCAAATCTGACAAAGTATGACAAAGTTCAGCTACGGAAAAGGCATTTATTTGCACTTTTCAGCTCTACTGATCTAAGATATATCACTTAACTTAATCCAGTAGAAACGGCCTCCGTTTATGGAAAACTAAAGTTTAATTCATATGAAAAAAATAAAAGGCTTTTAGTCTGCAAAAGTGCAACTGCAGCTGTTGGCTAACAGGAACAAAAGTGACAGGTGGGCTTGGGAAAATTAAAGGATGATTCTGCTCTAACAAATAGGTCGACTAGTTCCTGACTGTTACCCTGAACTGTCACAGGGAAGACAGTCACCAGCTGCCACTTTTCTGCCCATTTCCCAGACTTCTGTCAGCTTTGAGAAACCTGTCAGCAAGGCCTGTATGGGAGTCAGACAGAGGTTAGCAGAAATATGAAAGGAAACATGCCAGGGCCTCATTTCCACTAAAGTTAGAAAGTTTTCCAAATGCAGCAAAAACTTTAACGTGTAATTTGTTACATTTATTTAAAGCAAAACACAAATACATTTTATAGCCATGCGAGTGCAGTGCTGCTCAGGTGTTTTCTTCCAGATGCAATTTGTAAAGTCCGCTTGTCACAAGTCGATGATACTGACGATATTTGCATATTTACAATCAGTGACGGTATCTAAAGGGGGAAGACACAAATCCTGTTCATCCATTCATTCATTTCATTAACTCAGTGCAGCAGAGCGCTGTTGAGTCACAAAAAAATCCACACAACCTAATACAGATCTCATCAGACTGATGTCACTGGCTTATTTAGCTCAGCTGTTGGTAATAAAAACATATAAGCTTGGTTACAGTAGTGTGAGCAAGTAATTGTTTTCTTTCTGTAAGACTTGCAGAAACCAAAACTAATCCCAAAATTATTCATATGGCAGCATTGGGATTAAAACAATTTACATCTAGCAACGAATGTTTTTCTTTCCTAATATCTAAACCTTTTCTAAGTTTACTTTGAGAATTTAATGCTTATTAGAAACACAAGTCAGCCAGCACAGCAAACAGGAAGTCCTTGCCAGGTGGCTACATTTCAACTTCTGAAATATTTTACACAAAATATGTAAAGCTATCAGATGATATTCACTCTGAACGTTTCACCAGGCTCGAAGAGAAACAAACAGCCAAGATAGCTGTGGGTTAGGATCAGTAAACAGATACTGCTCTTTAGCTGAAGCAAACAAAACGTGATTTTTTTTATTGGGTGTTTGTGTTGCCTGGGACAGAAACTGCCACAATTATGGCAAATACAATATATATGCGTGCTGGCTATTGATCTTAAAAACTGGCTTGACTCTGCCACATATTGTTGGTCGTCACAGGGACAGCATTTGAGCAATAGTGTGTTGTTCGTGCAGCCTGTGAGGCATCTTTTGTTTTACGGTAATGTGGTGCTTTGTCCTTGCAGCCTCTGACGTATACTTGGCTTTATAGAAATGTTGTCTAATGAAGCTTCTTTACAATACGATGGGTGTTATTCCTGCAGCAATATTAAGGGCCTGCTGCCATCTATTTAATGCCATTCTCTAGAACTCACAAGAAAAATAATGCTGCTGTTTGATTGCACATCCTTCAGGGGAATGTAATTCAACCTTTGTAGATCAATAAAATCTATTGTATTCCAATGGATTCCACTTACTATTCTAATCCATACCCTCCCATCTACAAAACATATGGACATGTTGACTGCAATTGCTATTATGTAATTAATAGTCATGGCGGAGCAATTAAAATTTGGAGACTTTATGGGCCTGCTGATTAAGGTATTTAAAGCGCGAGGAACCCAAGGCTCTTCCTTTTCTGCAAGTTTCTACATTTCTTCTTGTTTGTTCTTGTTTGCTTTTTTGTCTCCCCCCAGCGAACTCGTTCTCATATGAAAAATAAGCGCTGCCTTTTGTATGCGACGTAAAAGCGTGTACAAAGCGATGAACGGCTTTAACACTTATCCTTGACTTATCCTTTACCCGCACGCAATTAATTACAGCCTGGAACTGCGGCCCTGGGATCAGCTGCTGCTGCTGCAATGAAAACACGAGTGTGCATGAAGAGCCGAGTGACTCGGGGAGCGTCGCCGTGTCCCAAGCTGAGACCCCTGCACCAGCAACCGTCGGCAGTGACAGCCATTATCGCATGAAAGCAGCAGTCTCCAACTTTATTCGGGAGGGAGTGCGTGTGTTCACAGGCCCACAGTAATCCACATTCACATTGTTAATTGGTTCAATTAGTTCTCTCTGATACTGTATGAATTTTTCCACTCTGCCTGTCCCCAGATAAAGTCCAGTTAATGTATTATTGGGCAGAGGTTACAAATTGTGTTCCCAGTGGTAAGGCTTAATACACAGTGGATTTAAAGTCATTTATCTGGTTGAGTGGACTAAAAACTGTATCACTGACACTGTAATGAGGGAACACAAGCGGCTTGGCCTCACTGTTTGGACTCATAGTTGTGGGAATTCACAATCATGGACAAGTTCACAGTGAGAGTACAGCGACTTGCAGCAATATTTATTCACGTAGAGTTTAAATTTTTTCCAGAGGTCAGCAACCTTTGGGATCCAAAAGGATCACTACAAAAAAGTGAAATGTGGCAAAATTGAGTGTAGTTTATTTCCCTTTTCAGGTTGTTGAGTAATAAAAAGCCAGTTCTCCGGTTGAGCTACATTCCTAGCTTCATCTATAGCCACAAGCTTCTGGTCGTGACCTAAAGAACGAAATTAAGCGGCCAAAATGAGTTTTCTCCTCGGGGAGTCTGGGCTCTCCCTCAGAGATGGGGTGAGAAGCTCGGTCATCCAGGAGGGACTCAGAGTAGAGCTGCTGCTCCTCCACATTGAGAGGAGTCAATCGAGGTGACTCAGACATCTGCTTAGGATCCCTCCATGTTGTTTATGATTTAAAACGGGGTCAACGTACAACATACATTAACCTCAGATGAAATGTGCGTTGAATTAGGTGGAAGCTCTGGTGCTAATTTCCAGCTGGCTAGTAATAAAATAAACTTAGAAATCTTAAAAGCAAAATACCATTTTCCTTATACCATTTTGCTTCTATGTCTTTCAGAAAATCTCAATAAAATTAATCAAAGTTTGTGGTCATAATGCAACAAAATGTACTGAAATGAAGAAGCCCATGAGGTGCGAGTACTGTTTCAAGGAGCTTGAAATGTACATATTTGTGTTGACTAAGTTGCCCTTTAATTTGATTAACATGCACTGCAAGTGTGCAACCTGTAATCCTTTGTCCAATCAATGTCGGCATCTGGGCTGAGAGATCAAGTTAATGACACTTCAAACCTCCTGACTTAATGGTCCCTCTCATTTTAAAGGCCGAGTAAAAGTTACTGCATGAGCAGGAAATGGGGAGCAGGCTAACAGCCAGAGACAAACACACACACACACACACACACCCCAGATCGTCCTACAAATGAGGCAGTTGCATTACTGTCTGTCAAGTGAATGTAGAGCATGTATTGATCTGGAGCAGAAGCTCATTCATCAGTGCAGTTAAGCAAAATACCATTAAGGGGGAATTAGAAATTATGTCCACACACAAGCACACATTTTTATTGTTTTCCAAAATCAGGCCCAACCCCACATAGAAACGATCTTTGACTCTGCTTAGTGCCTCCATAAGCAGCAGAAGCCAAAGGCAGGTTAATAAATACATCAGCTGCACATAAACAAAGGAAAACCACCATAATTTAAAGACTATGCAGACATACTCATAATTTAAAGTTAAATTAATAATTTAAGTTGCTTCTATTTGAATGAGGAAAACATTTTATGCACATGCAACTGGTTGTAAATAAGTTAATAAGTAATTATCAAAGCAGCAAAAACCTTGGTCGCTCTCTCAAGTTGGTCTCTGATGTTAAGATGGGAGATTCCTACTGATGCCAGTAGATGTTTGAGTACGATGGGAACACAACAGTAGAGTTTCTGTGAGTTACAGTAGGTGCAATTTTGATAACACATGTATGGGTTAGTCTTTCTTCAACTAATCGTGCTTTAGTTGATTAAGCACTTATTTTCCAACGGGGTTGCTACATTTTATTTGCAGAACAAGTAGAAAGTAGCAGCAAGTGTGCTAAAATAAATAGGGATCAAAAATATACCCGAACAGTCACTCAGTTGTACTGCATGTGAATTTATTCAAGTGTTTACTAGAATGTTATTTTACCTTCACTATTCCGGTTTTTCCCAAGGTGCACAATAATTATTTTCTGATTACTTTAGCCTTTTTTAAATTCTCACCACTGCTAACTTATGTTACTATGATAATTGTTATTTTAACAAGGTTATTTTATTTTTTTAATGTATGAATGTCCTAAGAAAAACATCTTTTTTAAAGGTTAACTTTTTTGGTGTTTATGGTCGTTTATTTGCACTGTTGGGTTACAAACAGGCTGATAAACACATCTCCTGCATGGCAGATTTTTCATATTGAATTATTGCAAAAGAGTTTTTAGAACATGCCATATTAATGATTTTCATTCAGTCGCATAGCCTTGTTCCCTTGCTTTCTCCTTTCTTACTCCTGTCATAGTATTGCATATCTGCCTTATATTTTATTGGCGTAGGAAGACAAAATGCCACAGGGGAAAAAAACTCTTGTATCTTCTTTCTAGATATTTGGCATGAAAATAGGCTGCTACAGATTTTTTGACATTTTCTACCACATCAGTACCAGAGCTGAGATGGGATGCATACTGCAGATGTACTAACCAGCTGTAAAATCGACACACCTTCTGCTGCATCTTTTGGCTTCAATTAAGCGCAGTTATTTCTGTAATTAAGAGAGTCCCTCATAGGCCAAAAAAAAAACAACCCTCAGCCTATCGTTGAAGGCTGATGAATTCATCCATTCTCTCAACCTTTCTGTCCAGGCAATAGCAGAGATTTTAAAAAAGTTAGCAATCCTGACCAGCCAGTCTGCCATCTTGTGTTTTCACAATATTTCACCTCCACGCAGAAAATCTTCTCTTACTCGCTTCATTGCTTCTTTCCTGTTTTTTAAATCCAAAATATTTTCAGACATTTGCCTTGAAGTTTGTTAGCGGTGTATTCAACATTTCTATAACGCTGTCTTTTTACGCTGCTTGTGTAATTAACGATGGCTATATGTTAGATGTTATAAAAGAAATCAATTTAAGGGTTCTATCTATTGATATCTGGCCACTGAAATAAAATTGATTCAAATCAATTTATAGATCTTTTTATTTTCAACCCAGCCCCATTATCAGACGTACAAGTATTGGCAGTGACAAGTGCTTATGTGGCCACTGGGGGAAAATATGACCCACCCCTGGGATTATACGCAAGCCCCCAAATGAAATTCAGGGCCCCATATGTCCTTGTGCCATCTGGCCAAAATAAAACTTCTGCTTTCTCACTATTTTTCTCATGGCCGATGATGTTTCTCTCCAGTTTCTTCTCTAAATGTGCTCCACAATAAAAATGCAGCTGACTGATGCAGCTCAGGAGAAGTTCAACTTTTTCCTCCACCAACCCATTTGTGGGGTTTTATGGATAAAGTCCTGCTAGCAGGGTGATTCAAGCTCCACAGGGTTAGAATGTATGCTATTGTAGGAGGGGGAACATTTCCATATAATGAACACAGTACATCTTCTTTAGAAACCCTCATGAGGAGCGCAGATGAGGATAAAGAGGAAAAAAAGAAAAGAAGATCAAGGCAGATTTCAAGAACGAGAGTGCGATGATGGAGGAGGAGGAATGAGAGACAGTAAAACGGGAGTGGGGGGATACTGGTGGAGGTGGCAATAATGAGAGAGAAAATTTAATGGTAGAGACAAAGGGGTAAGACAGAAGGAGGTAATGTTAATGCAGTGCAGCCTGCAGGTTGTGCTCCCCTCTGCACCACTTGTGAGCACTCTTGGCTGCGGTGAGCAGGCGCTCCTTTATATCAACCTCCCACTGCTACTGTAAAAGGAGATGCTGCGCGAATGTACTTATGTTTTTTTTGTGTTTTTATGTGTATGCTTGTCTGCCGCACCCTTTGTTTGGAAGCTTGCAACAATCTGTCATGCTGGCTCCTGATTTGTGTGGATAAAAGAAGCAACAATGATGAGCCCCATAATGAGAGCTATTTAGCATGCTGTTCAAAGCGAGCTGCCACGTCTGTCAATCAAAGGAAGTTTGGAAGTTTTCTAGTTTCTTTGTAACAATTAGGGCTTTTGTCATGAAGACGTCTTCAGTTTTAAATTGACGCTGTGGTGACAGACATGCACTCATGCCCAACTCCCAATCTTTACTTCTGTTTATACCAAGTTTTTTTTTTTTTTTTTTCAATTTGCAGGTTGTCAAAACTGTTTCCACAAGTTGTTGAGATGACAGCACCTTTAAACTGTATGGCTTGGGTCAAATATTCTAGTTATCTCTTCACAAGCTTCACATAACAGTTTGCATTACTTCTGACTACGTTGTACTTGAATTGGTGTTATTTTTGGTGTTGTTTTTCCAATTTGGAAGATCCTTTTGTGGCTAGGATTTAACTTCCTGACTGATGTCTTGAGATTGCGGTTAAATATTTGTTGCCTTTTCTCTTCAGTTAGGATAGTGGAAATAACAATGGTTAAACCTTTTTTTAGTTTTGTTAGAATAAAACATGTTTCCAAGTTTTAAGGTAATTGTCTGTCAGTGCATTTACAAACTGTAATTGTGCATGAAATATATTTTTGGAGGAGTGGCTAATGCCCTTGTCAGGACAGAACATGTTTTACTGAAGATGATGACACTCTCTCACCAACTTCAGCCTCACAAAGTCTTTTCTTTTTTCTGGTAGAGGTTTTACAAATACCAGGATGATTTTTATTTGTAAATACAGATCCAACATGGCTGACATTGATACTTACTAGTGCAAATATGAGACAATTCAATCATTTATCAGAAATAAAAAATATTTATTGATTCAAACACCACATAACTGAATATATGCTGCTATTTATTAGCACATTTCCACCTATTTCAAATAAAGTACATCAAACTCAAAACATACTAGTCATTTATTCTACATTTTGTATCGTACTGTTGCTTATTCTACTAACCTAGTAACCCATCTAAAAAAAAAATCTAATTTATTGCATCATAAGTGTTTACATTGTTGACCCATAATTGTAGCTTAGCTGTGGCTTGACCCATTTGCAGCACCAACCAAAGTGATAAGGGGGGGCAACACCACATCTCACTGCCCTCTGTCAATACACCTGGTATGACCTTATTGGCTGAGGGAGAGAAGAGAAGCTGATCCATTGCATTGAGCGTCTCCTCCCTTCTCCACTGTGCTCTCATTAGATCTACCCTATTAAACTCTTTATGCATTTGTCTGTAGATTGCTTTCTGGAAACAATTGTAGATCCCTTCAGGTGGTGTGCGTGCTCCTCTGAGGCTAAGGAACTGATGGAAAGTGCGGACATGCATGTTTGGAGTCTGATAAAGACACTTGGAGATTATTTTTGGTGTAGAAAAAAGACAATTTTTGTTTTTAAAGCATTTGTGCAAAATATATTTTACCATGCACAAGAAGTGCTCTCAAGTTGAAAGTAAGAAATGTTGATATACAATAATGTGATAGTATTAAAGAAATGATTCAACTATTTGGGCTCTATGGAAAGCAATTACATGAGAGGATCAATATTATTTTTATCTGTATAGCAAACAGGGACTGCAGCCTGCAGCAGCTTAGTTTTGGTTCAAAAAAAGAATCAGATCTGTCCTAATGTAACAGTTGTACCAACACTGAGTTAGATTCTTGAAAAACTATTTGACCCGAGGAAGTAGCTAGTCTTTATCACAACAGGCACCAAGAAGCCAACCTGATAAGATGCATTAATTACATTTTTTTTGTGTGTGGATAAGTAAAACTTTACTGCTATCAAGTTTACTGTCAAGCCATTTTTCAATTGAATTTTGAAGACATTAAAAGATCCACTGATATATCATGTATGGAGATTCAAAAGTGCCAGAGTCCAATAAGCCCATCCATTTTGCTTAGTCACAGAGGGTCTGGTGCCTCTACCAGGGGTCAGTGGGTCACCAGTCTTCAACCAACCACTTCTAAGAACAACCAATGAACCACACATACATGTTTTATGGTTGGACACATTGGGAGAACATGGAAACTATGTGAAATGGCATAGAATAAATTTAAAATGAATTAAAACCACTGAAGAAATACATTGAATGAATCTCAACTAAATCACTGGATAATATCCTTTTTAAGCTGCTATTGAAAACATAAATGTGAATAAAAGTGATTTATTAATAATGTGAACATAACATAAAAATATTTTCAAAATGATTTATTTATTGGACTTCAGCACTTTTAGCTTTCCATACCTATGCAACTTCACCCCAAATATTTCTTTAACAATGCCTGCAGAAATTCTGTGACTCTTGTTGCATTTTGACAAATAACATCACATAACCCTTGCTGCGGTATCACTCTGGGGTGGAGTTGAGGCGAATGGGACAGTGCAGCACAGATGAGGCTGACGTGTCAGACATGTCCACCGTCTGCACTCCCATCTTTTTCAGGGAATGCTCGTCTGTCACGGATATGGAGCGGGAGATCGCAGGACGATCGCAGGAATCCTGTGAGCCTGAGAAAAATGGACAGATATTTTGACAAAAAAGTGTATGTCATGTCATACCCACTTTGCAAACTGGATAGAAAAAGAGTAAATTGAAAGAAAAAGGAAATATGTTTACTTATTTGAGTTTCTAATGAATAAAGTATTCTGAAGCTCTGGGGAATACACTCCGGCTCCCATTAGTTTAATCCCCTATTGGTATTCAGCTCATGCACTCAACTTCTTATTAGATTCTCTCTGGTAAATGACATCCATTTACTTTTATTACAGCAGATGAATGAAATGAGACCTACAGTATTTTTTAGTGCACACTGACTGAATGTTTTAGCTGCTTATGGCCTGTAGGGGCTCATGGCAGTGTAGCGAGCTGCTTCAGGTTGAGCAATGACTGCAGTTTGGTTGAAACTTGATGTTTCTCATCATCACACGCAGAGAGGGGGAGAGAGGACGAGAGAGAAAGAGAGAGAGGAGGTTCAAGATGGTTCAGTCCATATTGGGAATTCTACCTTTGATTTCTCCCACAAGCTTCTGAGGTTCACCAGAGGAACCAGCAGGGGGCAGGGTGACCACACACACATAAGCACATGCACGTACACACACTGATTTCTCCTGTATTCCCGTACACATGCCCCCTCCAGGTCTGACATTTACAGCTAAGTGCTGCAACGGCTGGTTATTTATGTTGAGAGGGCTCATGATGAGGGGAGTGCAGCAGGTGGCTGCATTACACTGTTTATCAGAGCAACGCAGCGGCATTATCACTTCATGAACTATCTTAAACCTAACTCACAAGCATGGGTGCACATGCACACATTACATCTGTCTTTCTGTTGTCCTCTTCTTCACACACTCCCTTCTTGCTGCTCCATGTTTTGTGAAATGCCTCCCAGCTGCTCTTCCCTTTCCGCCTTTCTCCCACAGATGTACTCCTACCATCTGGACACTTGTAGGGCACTGCAAAGGCACTAACCTGCTCTCGTCAGGCATGTCAACGATACACGGCTAATAATTCATGATATTTTGGAGTTTGTATTGGTAAACGGACCAATAACAGTTACATAAAAACATAATGTGAACTAAAGGAAATCAGTCTGTTTTATATTTCTTCCTTCCTCTCCTGCAGAATGCAGCAATAATTTCCATAGATCTCAAATGTATGTTTCACAGCTACTGTTGTTTTTATTTGCTGCTACACTTACAATCACCTCCCGTTGTCTTTGCCTTTGCCTGAACTGCTCTCACATGCAGCTGGACAATCTCACCTTCAATCCTCGGGGGAATTTTAGTGGAGTGCGGAGCGGGTGAAGCAACCTCACCTGAGTTGTTCTGGTTAGATTTGACTTTGCTGTTGGTCTTCTCTTGCATTGTTTTCTCATACTCCCTCACCTCCTCCAAGCTGAGCCCTGCAGGGAAACGACATGTATAGAGGGTCATAGAAAATACACATTTTGTACAAATATAAACTGCAATACATTTATTAGGATTTCACAAGGCGGTGCCTGACTGGCGTAGAAGGAAGTGGATACATTGGTTTACAGCATTACCACTAAATATCTAAAGTGTGGTCCAAGAACTTGTTTGGTTCTTGGACTTGTTACCCCTGGGGCTGATAGATTGAAAATAAAAGAACATTGAGAGTACTGCTACTGGTCATGCATTCCACAAATCTGGCTTTCTTTGGAGAATAAATATAGTTAAAATACACTCATAAGAAATCCTGTTTGCAGATTGCCAGAAAACAAATTGGCTAAGCAGCAAACATGTGGTAGAAGATGTTCTGCTCACAAAAGACCACAACTGAACTTTATTAATTAACATAAAGTAAAGCTACATCATCCTGAACACCTCATCCCCAGTTTTTCTTCAATGTGTAATTGGAAGCTGGTCAAAGTTGATTGTAGGGTGGACTGAACTAAATAAAAGGTGACATTAAAAGAAAACCTGATTGAGACTGAAAATGACTTGAGACCAAACATACAGGTAGAGTTACAATGCAATAATTTACATCAAGGCATACTCAGTTGTAAGAATGGCCCAGTCAAATTACAAACCCATATCAAATAGAGGAAAAATAAGGTATTGAGTTGGAGGTGATTATTTTGAATACATGCCATACTTTCTATACTATTTCATACTTTGAAATCTGTGGTGGCAACGTGACAAAATGTGTAAAATTTCAATGTGTGGAGGCTATGGAAATTTTTACTCTAAATACATTAGTGTGTTTTTGACCAACCGTGCCACTCGTCAACCCACGCAACTGCCTCCCTGTGGCCGACCAGAAGAATGTCTTTAACAATCTGAAATTACAAAAGAAACTAAATCACATCAAGCAGAAACATCTGAGCAAAAAATGCTTAGCTGTGAATTCTGCTACTATCCTGTTTGTTACATGTGAAATACTAGTATTCAGATTGTTATGCAGCTCATTATTGTCACAGTCAGAGCATCTTTTTGTTTAATTAATTGGAGGAAATAGGATGTTTTGGAGTGTACATCAACAATATAACCTGAAACGGTTATGAACATGAATAAACAAACACTTTGAGCTTCACTTTATGCTTCATTGCTTTCAATCATTGTGGAGGAGAACTGAAACAGCACAGTTAGCTCTGCTGAATTACATGAGAAGCAGTGCAGAGGTCATTTGAGATTGCCCGTCCTCGAGGTGCCTGTAATTAAGCTAATGTCTGGAAATTAATGTGGCGAAGATTTATTTGTGTCAGCATGCCACAAAAGGCAAACTCTGATAATAAAACACAATCAGCACCAAATAAAGATTGTCATTTTGTCCTCAAACCTGGGGTCTTTGCATTAGCGGTTGGCTGAAATAAAACTCTGACTCACTCTATGTAAGAAATCCTCCGTCCTGGTCTGGAATCCGTAGACCTCGAAGCTGCACTGCACTCTCTTATAGGAGCACATAATGGGGCTGTGGTTGTCCCTCCAGCCTTTCTCCAGAGGCCCTCGGTTGGTTTTATTTGACCGCCAGAGACTCAGATCCTGTACAGGGTAGAAGATATTGGGGTTATACGCTGAATCTGCAGAAACCTTGCAACTGTGCGGTGTTCTCAGAGGGAACTATAGATGCCTGTGGACGTTCTTATAAGCTGCTGCACGTGTGAGGTTGACTGGTGTCTGTGTGGAGGTGTAAGCTGGGTGTTGCTCAACACAGCCCTGAGGACGAAAAACTGATACCACATATTATGCACCTGCGACCAGACAATGGTTGGGATTTTATGTTCTCACAACCTTGTTTAATATAATTCGCTGGTGTATTGTAGATTTGTTTTTTTATTTATTTTTTGGTTGCATGTGTTTGGATGCATTTGTGCTGGAAGCTCTTTCTACATGGTTGTTTGCACACAAACCTGTGAATTCACCTTTGTTGCTAAGGGCTCGCAGGCACCAAAGAGGTGTGAAATCTCGGATGAGAAGGAAAGACGGAAGGCAGAGAGGCTGAGTTATGTGAGGGTATTATTGTTTTATTTTCCAGGAGAAAAACCTAAAGTTAGACACAATTTTTATTCGTGTTTAATGGATTATAACATTTGTGTCCACCTAAAAGCTTTTAGAGTATAAAGGTTTTACATGTGTGTGCAGAGTGAATAGCCAATCACATAGCTCGAGGTAAAAGAACAATCCAGCTTAGCTATTTCAGAGCTAGCAGTAGCTATTTATCCTTTTATTGCAGATCTTGCGAAAGTATCAGAAATCCATTTACATTCCTGCGTTTTGTAAAACGAAGACCACAAACATGTCTAATTCTGCTATACAACTTTATTCTTTGGTTTTCATGATGCTGTTTAACTATTGTTCTCTAAAAAACAACAGAGGCCTTCACAGGACATCTCTTCATGTTACATTGAAGTTTAAAGAAAGCCAGTTGGTTGCACTGGATTTTACTTAGGGCTGTCAGAATAAAGGAGACTGACGGCAAATGCAAACCACACTTGGATTAGAGTTTTACTTCTACAAAATGTGATAACTGTTGATGTTTTCTATTATTTTAGGAAATACACATAAAAATTCCAGCAAATACATTGTAATTTATTATAACATGACAAAAAGAAAAAAGAAAATAAAACCAACTTTGGGTAATATGCATTGAAGATGTAAGTGCAAGTAATTTCAACAATGTTAGGTTTTTTATTGTTATTATTATGGTTTTCTTGCTATTATTTCATTTTCTTTATCATTTTTTCGTTTGTTTTATAAATTTTGCCCCAGTACCTCTGATTCTTTGTAGTGCTTGTCCGGGATGGGGTCAGTTAGGATGTCCAGGAAACAAACGTTCTCCTCCGGGGTTGGCTTGTCCCCAAACACCTACATCCAGACAGATGGGAGGAGGTCACGTAGTGTAATGACTGCAGATGCACGAACACACACACACTTATACACACGTAAACACATGCATTACTCACTCAGCACCGAGCGGGGATAAGAGTAGATAAGTAACTGTGTAGAAAACGGAGGTCACACACCATAACACCCCTCACTACTGTATATCCCACCCCGAGGCCCTTGGAGGAAATCACACTGGAGCAAACAGATGAGAGAACAGATAGAGAGAAAAAGCACAGAAGGGGATAAGGGAAAACACAAGCCTGTATGTTGGATATTAAAGCGAGGGAAACAGAGGTGTTATGAAAGCAGAATGCAGTTTGTCTTGAGAAAGTGTGGTGCAAACATGGATGAGCAGCAAAAAAAAAAATGGATCTGTTTCCTGACCTTGTGTAACATCTCTTAAAATGCAGTGCTGAGATTGTTTATTTAATAACTCTAACAAGTAGTAAAACATTAAATAATAGTCCGCTATGCTTCTGTTACTATGTTGTGCTTGTGTGTTGAACCAAGGTCTTGCTCATTCCCATGGAATGCTGCTGGTGCTCTAGCTGGAGGTATTTAGTTTCCTTGTTCAGTCTGTTCTTGTAACAAAACGCTGTCTGCTCCATGTCGTCACAATATGCTTTTGTATATCACAATACATTTTTAATCATAAATTCATTAATGGAACTTGAATAAATGTAATGTTTTTGTTTTCTTTTTATTGTTGTTTTCACTGCTGCTGTTTCTGATATGATGTAAAGCACTTTGAAATGCCTTGCTGCTGTAATGTGCTATACAAATAAAATTTGATTGATTGATTGATTGATTTTAATTGTACAGATTCCGCATTCCTCACTGACATTTCTCAGCTGACTTAACACAGGTACTTAACAATGAAGTAAAACAAAACAAAACACACATGCACACACTCAGACAACTTTAACCTGAATAAATTATTTTTAAATCTTAGTATTTTTTTTTTGCATGGTAATATAAACAAACTCTCCAGGGGAACGCTGTAATTTTTCAGAAGCTACCATACAAGCAAACAGAGAAATTCATGGGAAAAACTGTAAACAATGTCCTATTTTAGAAGCCTCAATTTTTGTTGAGGCTTCTTCATTAATTCCTTTTGTGAATATTCATTTGTATCAATAAAAGAGCCCCTGTAACGGACCTTTGCCTATTTGTGGCTCAAATCTCATAGAGCGGAACTTAAAATTAATCCTAGAAAATCTGCCTATTCGAGGATTTTTTCGTTCAACATATCTAAAATATTTGAAAGAAAGTGCAACTTGGAAAGAAGAAAAAGCGGGGTGCATTGACATGTTATTGACTGGAGTTTGCAAAGCATCCAATCCAGATGTGCCAATTAATTTTCATGGTTCTGATTGGCTGAGATCAGGGAGACAGTTGATGTTAGCATGAAAAGACAATGGCACAACTGCAAATCTTCGAAGACATCTAAGCTCACAGGCTGGGCAAAGAGAAAGTTAATTACTGAGCAAAAGATCATGTAACCCTAAGCAAAGATCAATTGCTTAGGGTTACATGCACTTTTAGTATAGATCATACACAAAATTTTATATGTTTTTAGGTTTGGCTGTAGATGTCAGCATGTTTTGGTGAGCATCTTTTAAAAAAAAAAATTCTGTAAGATTTCCACACTTCAATACATGTTCTCTTGTCTTAATCATTTTGAAGAGTGTCTATTTGGCAGATTTCTGCATATTTGTACCTCCATGGCAAAAGGAAAGAATTGGCAATGTAACTTATAGATGTAAAATATAGATAATAAAATAAATCTCCAGGTAATTTTAGATTTTTAGGTAGATATTTTTTATGCATTGCTAATAATTGTGGCACTAAGGATTAAAAAAATAATAATAAAAAATGTTGTAACCCAGGTTTTCTTTCCACTCCGCTGAATAAATGTACTCAAAAATAAATGTTGGATTTTATTACATTTATCATTGTTAGATAATGCTGCTGCAATCAAAGTGGAGTTTAATTTCAAGCTTTTTCAGAGCTTTAAAATAAGAATCACAACATTCCTCTCAATAAGTCAAAGTAAATTGAAGCAGGTTGTGTCTTATTTATTTATTTTTTTACTTTGATCAATTACTCAGAGCAGGAACAAGGGGCCAGGCAGAGCTGCAATTGCTTGTAAATTTCTGTCCAAGTGTGTTGATGCGCATTGGCCATGGACGAAATGCAGCATGGCAGCCATGATCAGCACACAACACGCCTGGTTAATAGATCTGCCAATAGTGCATTTTGTGCTTTGCTTGTTTTCCTTGTAATGGCCACATCAACTTGATGAACGTTTTCGTGGCACTGCAGAGAAAATTGCAATTCCTCTCATTCCCCTTTTGTCTCCCTCTCTTCCCCTCTTCTATGATCACTCCATCTTCTGGCTTTCTCCCCGTTAGGCCTGTACTCACATTGTTGTTACTGCCGTTGTTGTTTTCGAACCTTGTCTCAATGCGGATGCTGAACTTGGGGACGAATGATACCTACATGAGGTAAACATGAGAGAACATACAGTGAGCGAAGGAAGGTGATCAAGAAAATCCAGTGACCTCTAAAAAGAGATCAGCTCGATTGTGTTCATAGGTAGATAATATGTGAGAGTACTTACGGAGTACTCTGCAACATCAGCAACATTAAATATAGATAGAGAGAAATAACATTAATTAGTCAAATGCATGAGCATAAAAATTAACACATGAGTGTAAGGAATGCATATACGGTAGATTGATTTCATTTACATCCAATGAAAATCACAAATACAACTTCTCAGAAATTTGTAATATTACATAAGACCAATAAAAAAACAACTGGATTTTTAATTCAGAAATATGAGCATACTAAAAAATATGTCTGTATTGTCAAATGTAGGTATTCAATATTTGGTTGCAGCTAATTTTGTATGAATAACTGCATCCGTGCAGCATGTTATGAAAGACATCAGTCTTTACCTCTGCTGAGGTATTAAGAAAGATCTTTAACTTCTTTGGATTGTTGGATCTAATCTTTCTTTTGACAAGACTCCACTTTATGGGGTTTAAGTCAGGCCAGTTTTCAGGACAATAAAGAAAATTAGCACCATAGTCATTGAACTGGAGAATGAAATCACCACTTCCATAAATCTTGTCAGGAGTGGGAAACATTAAGAACTCTAAAAAAACAATGCTAGACATAAGCCTGTCACAATAACAAATGTTTCTGGACGATAAATTGTTCCACAAGTTATTGTGATAAACGATAATATTGTTGTTTTGAGACCATTTTTAAGTTACTATATAATAGAAATGGAAAAACAATAATGCAAGAACACATTCTACTGAACATTTAACACTGGAACTGGAAGACATTTTAAATACACGAGATAAATAAACAAAGCAACAAATAACATGAATTTTGAAGCCTTTGTAAACAAAATTGTCCTTCAAAATAAGGGTTAGGTGAGACCAAAGCACAAAACTGAAGACTTTTATCATCCAATTTTTGGTAGAAAGAGAGGAAAAAAGATATACACGATAATTCATACTAATGGAAATTATTGGGTTTGTTTTAATTTATCATGCGATTAATTGATTTATTGATTATTGTGACAGGCATGCTATCTTGATAAAACACAGTGGGCCATCACCACCAGATGAGATGACACTCCAAATGATCACACTGTGGAAAATTCCACCTGTCCTCCTTCCACTCAACTTTCCATTAATACGATGTAATGTAACAGTCTGTGAACAGTTTTATCACACAGACACTTTTGGCGTGTCTATCTTTATCTCTTTCAGTTAGAAATACTCACCTGTGATGGTGTAGGGGTAGAAGTTCCACGCCTTTTCTGTCACATAGAAAACTCGTGGTACAAAAGCTTTAATCCAGGATGGCAGTTTACTGAAATTGGAGCCAAAGGGAAAATATCACAAAGTGATTTAAAACTGGGAGGAGCAAGAGGCAGATTAAAGTTGGAGACAAAGAAATTTTAAGTGTTTTATTGGGCCATTAAGAGCTACATTACCTTTAGGCTACTTCCTCTACAGTATGACTCGTTCTCAATTATACCTGCTGTCATGAATTGCTTCAAAGTCACATGTCTGAATTGAGCAGACGTCCATTGTGCAGTGACTGTATCTATGTGCATGTGTACTTCTGTGTGTATTCAGTAAGGAGCACTCAACGCCCAACACTTAAACATAGATTAGAAAAATCCTCCAGAGCGAGAGTGTTTCTTTGCTTCCTTAAGAGTTTATTTAAGAATTAAAACTTGGGTTTGTAGTGGTGATTGGAATAAGACATGAGGTTGCATTAGGGTAATGAGTTGGGTTAGAAAATGACTTTGGAGAATTCTTGCCATTTTTTTTTTTTAGAGCAGATTACATCATGAGCACGCAATAAATAAAACAACACCGAGTAATGTACCCTGAGCCCATCCATTTAATATTTTAAAATTCAACCTTAAAGCAAATTAAATTGTTCTTTGGTTTGGTTTAATCTGCACATTGTTGGGAATTACCGTGTGTGGTTTTCAAACCTTGACTGATTTATGCTTGAGTACAGTTGGAAGAAATAACAAGGACACAGTGCACATGGTTGATAAACCATGAAGGGATTTGTAAAGTAAATGCATTAAAAAAGCAGCTTCGTGTTTTAGAAAATATGCTTATTGATTAAGCTACCATGCAGCACATTAAAACTACTCCTACCTCAGTTCAAGGTAATGGTTTAACACCCTCATTACTTCATATTAGGGCTTTATTTTTTGCAGTTCTGGGGGTTTTCCATCAATTTATTTCCAGTGTTAAAAATCATTGTTTGTAGAAATTTTGCAGGTGAAATTTCATAGATTTCCGGCTAATTTTTCTACTAGTTTCTCTGTCATTTATGGCCTTGGAGTAGAAAAACGGTATGCACTAACATTAGTTTTTTGTAATTATACAGATTCCTTAAATAAGGTAATTTGGCAAAAAGAAGTGAAATCAAATTTTTTTGAGTTTTGGAAGACGGTGGATGTATCTGTGGTTTTAGTTGGTAATTCAGACTAAAGCCACAATCAATGAGTTGAGCCAAAACCTATGGCTTGAGATTGAAAGAGCCACTTCTCATTAAATTCAGGCTTTAAAAAAATTAAATGTAGATTATAATTTATATTATAATTATAATTTTCCAACATTTTTATTTGTACACATTTACACATACTGAGTTGTAAAGTCATAAAATTATGCTAGATTTTTTATGACTGTTTGCACCATCAAAAAAGCAGCTTGGTCTGTTGCTATCAAACAAAATAAACTTTTAAGTTATTTTTGCTTTTATTCAGTCCAATTTAAGCCAAAACCAGAAAACACTAATAAAATCTAAAATTAGCACTGGAATGAGCTCACTGTCTTTAATTTTTCTGCTGTTTACTTGAAGATTGTCCCATCAGGGAGTTTTATGTGGGTCAATGTGCCACATATATCTCTGCTGAAAACTGCTGACTGCAGCTAAAATATTTCAAAATCTGTTCATAAGAATGTTTTTTTTTTTTTTTTAGATGTGTAGGCTGATCAAAGAGCAGCCGGTTAGGATGCAGGAACATTAAAACACAGGCTGTTGCTTTAAACAGCATTTATGAATTAGGCTGTTGGAATTAGGGCAGCTGTTTGCATGGATAGTGAAATAATTCGATAAATGTGTTAAACAGCACAGTACTGTAACTCCTTGAATATAACAAAGGGATGAAATGTTCAGTGCTGGTGTTTCAGTTTACATAATATTGACTCTCTGGCTATAGAAAATAAGTACACCTCCCTTGTTTTCTTTGTTTTTTTTTAATGAGTCAGTTAAGAACTGTTTCTTGCACTACTTTAACAGACACAGAGAGTCAAAAATATTATTTTCTAATTCCAAATCAAATCAGAAAAGTTTAAGGGGTCACTACAAGTTAGATCTCAAGTCTTTTTTTCCATAGTTCAAGTCAAATTTAAAGGCTATAAAAACTAAAACCCTTGCCATATTTTTCCAGTAACACTGATTTGATGAATCAAACCGTACCGTTTGAGCTTAGGGTTAATTTTTCACAAGCATTTAAACATTATTTTCAGTGCTCAAGTAGATAATTATTTACAAAAAATAAAACACAAACAAGTAATGTTTGTGTGATCAAAGTTACGCCATCAATGGCACTGGAACTGCTGGGCTGGACAAAACCAGGTTCCAGTTGTCCTTTGTACGAATGACTGACTTGCAAAGATTATGTCCCTGAATGCTCCTTTCACTGGACAATTGTGTTTTGACCAAACTAGTGTTTGAATTAACAACTAACAGAAAATGGACTTCAAATCAGCATTGCAAAAAAGAGCTTATTTTTAGTGAGGCCTGGGTGATAAAAAACAACTTTAAGAATTTGTGTTCCAAGGTACGGGTCAAAAAAAGGAAATTATTGGAGTGATTTGTGTAAAGAGGTTGAATAAACACCTTCAGGCAAAGATTCAGAAGAAAATGCAGTTAAATGTGTTCCAACAACAAAGAAACCCATAAGCACTCAATTTGAATAGATGGGGTTTTATGCTTTTAGTTTATTTTTATTTTCACATTTTTAAACTTTTGAATAATAATCTTTGTGTTTCCTATGGTATATGGTATTATGGGTGACTGCAAGTGCAGCTGTTATCATATCTTTTTTTATGGTGAGCTGCTTTGAGCTATGGATTTTTTTTTACAGAAGTTTTATTTTATTCTAAGATGCTCCACTGACTAAGATGAAGCTCGCATCAAATGAAGCCATGCAATGTGCGCCGTCATGGAAAAGATAAATAAAGCAAGCTTTGCTTATGACAGTATGACTCTAATGTGTACATCATGGAGTCTGTTGCAAAAACATCACTCCATTTACAACAAGGTTGTGAAAAATTGACTGGATGGTTTCACCCGCTTAACTCAAGAAATCATTCAGAATAGAGATAAACAAGCGAGACTATGCTGCACTGCAGACTCACAAAATCCCAAAAGGAACAACAAGAAAAGGATTTGGTTATCAGTAAGTTGCAACCATGTCATCATCAGAGTTTATCACCCAGCTAATCAACTGTGTGCACATTATGACTGAAATGGGCACAAAATTGAAGGAAGGCTTGTGTTGAGGTTTGTGTTTCATTTGCTCAATTAAAGGGACATTTTACTCTGATGGCATGTTATGTTATGAAAGGGGCTTATGTCAACCTTTACTAATGAATGCAGGGTATAAAATCCTGATTGACAATGGCTAATCAATACCTTTCACTTGCTATTATATATGTATTAGGTTGTCACTAAAAAGGAAGTAGTTATCAGATAATTTCATAGACTTAGCACTCCCAGCCCAATATTAGGAACAGCCATAACAGTAATCGCTGATATAAATCATAAACATTATCTCTGGTGGACCGGTTGCCAAAATGGTAGCAAAATCTGATTAACTCAAAATGTCACTTGAGCAGACTTTGCTCAGGTACTTATGTAATTAAAGGTGCAAAGTTATTGCTATTCCTGAAGAGTTTATTTGAGTGTTATCAGTCACCTAACACTAAAGCAACCAATCACAGTCATGAATTGAAACAACAAAATGCAGCAGCACAGTTTCCTCATGCTCTTTCTCTGCTAATCTAATCTAGCATCAATTATGTGCGTACCAGACTGTAGACTATATAATAAATGGACCGAGCTACTATAACCTCACCTATTGATTTGTCATATGCAGTTTTGAAGCCTCATTTCAGGTATTTGGCTACTAAGATGTTGCTCTATTTGGAGTGAGAGATAATTTAAGCTGAGTCCTACTTTCAGGTGCTACACCTGCTTCTGGATTTAAAGTTTCCATTCAACCATTAATAATCCCCTGATCAGATTATTTGATATCCGTTTTGATTTATAGTACATCATGGTTTAGCTTCATGTCCATGTATGTTTGGGACTTAAGCAACAGCTCAGCCAGGGTTCCACACAATTTTGAACATGTATACATATTGAGTGTTGCACCAATGAAATGCCAAATATACTGCACTTGCTCCTCTGCTATGAAGCTATGCAAGTGCTACATCAACGTCACAACAATTGACGTTGTAATATTACTTACTCTCATGCAATGCTATGCAGATTCTCTGTCTGCACTGATGAAAATTAACTCACTGATGCGTGCTTGCCTCTTGAACTGACAGCAGCTTGACATTTTTCTAAACAATTCAGCTAAGAACTGTCTGACAACTTGAGGAGACATTGAACTTTAAACCTCACCATCTAACCTTAACCCAACAGAACAATGTAAATTCAACACCCTCTGTTCTGATAGATGCACACTGTACAAAATGGGGCACAGACCAATAGTGACACATATGTCAAAGGTGCTACAGGACTTGAGGAATAATGGTTAAAACGTGTCGCCTCAACCTGTACACTCGAGAGATTTACACAGCATCAGTAGCTAGTCTTTTCATGTGAACAAATTCTATGTAAATAGTTAACCAGCTTACATCTGTCAGCACGCAATGGTATTTATTTAAAGATTGTTCCTGTGTAATCTTCCTGAACATAAAGAACACCTGGTCCAGTGCTTCTGCCTTTCTATGTCCCTCATTTCTGTCTTCTCAGGCACCATCAAGTCCTGACTGATGGCCAGTCACACTAGATCTGGTTCTACTGCTGTCATTTCTCGCCACTGATTTGATAAGGTTGAGATTAAGAGTTTTGCAAGAAAAAGGCTTTAAAGTGATTAACATTAATTTAATTATGTTTTTTATATATATATATATATATATATCCAACATCACACGAATCAAAAAAAAATAATCTCCTTAATTATACAATAAAGACTTATTGGAAAAAATGTTTTGTTATTCAGTATTCAATTAAGAAGCATATATTTTTTATAATGGCAGTCTATTAAAATGAAACAGCTCTTAGTGGCTATTAGGGACATTAACATTTTACAGATTTCCACATTGACTTTCACTTTTCATACTGATATCCATCTGTTTAATGCGGCTTATATTCAGCTCCTTTAAACCAGTAGCTATTTGCCCAGAAGACGAAGAAAATACAATGTTGGCAGAAACACTTTCTTTGTGATATCCAGCACATGTGGAATGTGTTCTCCAAGCTGCCTGCAGGCAGAATATTAAATAATAAATTAATGTGTTTATACTTATGTGGTATCTTTGAGTATGTCTCAAAGGGAGTTTTATCCTGACTCTAAGTTCAAGTAAAATACATGAAACAGGGAAAATTGAGCTTATAAATAAACTTACTGCACTTGATTTCCAAAATTCAGCTGTGCTTATATGTTTGTGTATGCAGAAATTATAGAATTATTCAGAGCTAAAATTAAATGAAAGTTTCAAACAATGTATTGTATAAATCACTTTAATTTCCTACTTAAACCCCACACTAAACCTGGATTCACCAACACAGACCAGTAAGAAGTTTTGAAGGCATTTTTAAGACTGTAGCTATGGGCGCTGCGAGTGGCTAATAGCTAGCACTGAGCACAACAACCTATGGATTGTATTTAGAAGTTATGGGTGAGTTACTTTTCTATTGCATTCTCATACAGACTTTACTGAGCATTTTTTCATTTAATCGTTCACATTGTGCTATTTGAGCAGTTTGGACTGACGTTGAGCTCAGCTGAGATACATAGTAAAGTTTTGCTAAATTGTTGGCTGCTCAATTATGTACGCTGTTGCCTGTGCATTTTGTTAAAATATGCATTGATATATTGCTTAATATGCATTGTTGCTTTACTTGGCGTATTTTTTTTAAATTTATTTGCATATTATGGGATGCCTGTTGATTGGTGTGGTGCATAGTTTTTGCATTTTGCTGCACAGCTTGTGTCTTGTTCAGGCATAGTTGACGTCTATTGAAGGCCCTGATTGAACTGAATATGTTATATTCCGGTATGCCACGGAATATAACATAACATAGTAACAACATATTTTTTCCCCAATAAAACCATAATTAAGAGACATGGTACTGATTAAAAATTAGAATGATATAATTGATGTCTATTGCTAGTGCTAATATTTGTTTTTTAAAAGCTTTAAAGCCTTTGACAGCTCAATTTTCAACACTGAGAGAGAAAATGATAAGAGGCTTAAATTTCTTTCACATCCTGCAATTACAGCCATCAAAATGATGTGGACGTTTTCCTCCCAGCTGGAGGCCTGTACTTACACAATTAGAACACTTAAAGGTTTACTGGATGATGAGCTCAGGGAATGATAGCAGCTACCACTTTAGCTCACACTAAGCCTGTTGCGGACAAAAAGATTCCTTGAATGTGGATGTAGACAGGTTACAGTTGCCTTTCTGAAGATTGGATCTAAAAGATGCAAAGCTTTACAGGAGGGCAAGAGACTAAAGATGGCACAGCATCTGTTATCAGAGTGATAGACCTGGCAACTTAAGGCTGGGACTGGGGTTGCAAACAGGATTATTGGCACAACAACACAATCTTTAAAGAGATGATCTCATACCTGGTGAGGTAGATTCTCTTTTCGGTCAGCTGTCCAGGACCATGCTGAGGGTGAATATCCGACTCATTCCTCACCACCTCCACTCCTTCGCCCCCACCGCTCTGCTCACAGCTGTGCTTACTGATCATGTAGAGCTGCCCAATCTTGTACTGGAGACCGGAAACGTACCAGGAAAATGTTTATGATGGTGAGACAAAGAGAAAAAAAATGTGTTTAGAAAACATGATCCAAAAAGCCAATGCTAAGTTTTAAGGGAGCCTACTATGCAAAATTCACATTTTGCATGTTTTTATACTTCCGTTTGGGTCTCAATTTCTTCTACAAACAGCCCAACTGTTTATGAAAAACCAATGCCAATGTTGTTTTAGTTCTGGTTTTATGCGTCTTTATTTACCAGTGGCTCTTTCCTAGATAAAGCTAATGACGGACCCTTTGGCCACATTAACTATGTACCCCATGTTTTTTTTTTTTTTGCATTCCTTGCCCACTGATTCTGTGTTTAGCAGTGTCTTTTTTTGTCTGGATATAGCAATGACACAGCTTTTCTGACCATTAACAATGTGTAGCGTTTTTTTCCCACCTAGAGAAAGTACTGCTTCTATGAAAACCCCTCATTTCTCTCAGAAACTTCCTTACTGTGACAATATTGTGTATTTTGCAGTCGCATAGTACCATTTTACCATCAAGTACCATCCAAGTAATTGTGTTACCTTCAATTCTTATAAAATTGCTGTTTAAATCAAACACAAAATAAATTTCACTGCCTTGAAAAAATTGGGATTCAGTCTCTTAAAGACTGGATAGTGTTCAGCTCTCAGTGTTCAGCACATCATGACAACAATGCTTCTCATTTGACCGTTTACCATCATTCTTTGGAGCTTTGGATTGAGAAGTAGTTTGTATGGTGATCTCAGCAAACTCGCAGTTCCACCAGGTTGTTTGCTAATTGCTGTGAGAGCATTTAGCATTTAGGTACCCGTGAATGGTTGCCACAGGAGATTCAAGGATTTCTCAAAAATGCATGAACGAATCAAAGCGACTCTTTAGGCATGTTGTTAATTAAGGAATAACTTGGACACGCTTTCTCATTCAATGAGTTTCCTTTATTTTCATGACTATTGACATTGTAGATTCACACTGAAGGCATCAAAACTATGAAAACTATGTGGAAATATGTGCTAAACAAAAAAGTGTAAAACAACTGACAATACGCCTTATATTCTAGTTTCTTCAAAGTAGCAACCTTTTGCTGTGATTACTACTTTGCACACACTCTGTATTCTCTTGATGAGCTTCAAGAGGTCGTCACCTGAAATGGTTTTCACTTCACAGGTGTGCCCTGTCAGGTTTTTGTACAATCTAATCTACAATTTTCATAGTCATGAAAATAAAGAAAACCATTTGAATGACCAGGAGTGTCCAAACCTTTGGTCTGTACTGTACATTTTACATTATACTAGTCCATACAGATGACACTGGTTGTGAATTATGAATAGACTGACGATACTTTACAACCACAACTTTTGTCTTAATTGAATTAAGCATTGATGCCAGAGTTCAGCGTCCAATTCAGAACCTTAATACACTTCTGCAACTTTCACTTTTCTTTCAGTTTAATTTTCTGTGATCAGCCCAAGTTATTATGGTGCAATATATTACTGGCATAACTTGAAACCTGGCCTGTCTGTGGCTTTTCTGTTGACACCACCCATCTAAGTATTGTTTGGGATGACGTGACACATTGTCCTTCAATAATAACAACACTCTTTGCATGAGAACAACAGCCTCTCCCCACCAAACAATGTACCCTCTGACACCACAGTAAGAGCTGATTATGAGAAATGTAGAAATTTTCCTCTATAACAATTTGCACTCAGCACCACAAAACCTAGAGGGTGTCCTGTGGCAGCTTTCCGTGTAAGAAAGCTGTGAATATCCTCAGATGTGTGTTGGTGTGGTTGATGGGTTGGATCTGCTGTGGTTGCAAAAAGGTTAACCAGCAGTTCTTTAGTTTCACTGTTGCAACAACAGAAGAAGATCCCCTCATTAAGATAACACCTCTGTTGTGCAGCTTTCATATTTGATATTTTGTTAAATCTTAAAAGTCAAAAGCTGCTCTGGATCTTTAACATAAAATAACAAGCCTTGCAGTACACATCTTTGTGATTTTGGGAGGATAAGGACAAATTGACTTGGCATTTAAACAAAAGCTGAACTACATTTTAAAAAAAGCATACAGGCAAGAAGGTATTGCATAAAATCATAGATAAAAGGCAGACTATATCAAATCGGTGACTTTGTTTTTCCTTTTAAGAAATAATAGAAAACTCATCTGCAATGAAGAAGTAGTAGCATAAAAAAAACAGGCCATGATCACAGCTGCAGAGTTAGGTTTTGTTTTGACAGACACTTGATCACGGCTTCTTGGGTACAAGCGTTCGCTTTTCTTCTTTTTTTTTTCTTTTTTCCCTTAACAGCCCATTGGTGTGTATAAATATTGCCCTGAAGTGCCCATTTCAGAATTTTTAAAATTTAATTTGGCCAGGGAGGGTGAATGTGTACAGTCCTAATGAGGAAGATGGGACTTTGTTCTCTGCTGCAGTGCCAGTTTGTACCCGCTGCTGATGAGGCACTGTGAATGGAGTATTTTCTTTTACTGCTCCTTTGGGCATGTGAAGTGATCCTCGCTGTGCTCAGCCTTATAAAATCACTTGTGTATTTTCAGAAATCTACAGTCCCTTTTTTTTGTCATTTCTTTTAGGCCAAATTACACAGTTTTGTGTTACTTCAAGTGTAACCAGTTGCTGCTTTATTTCTGTAATTTACTGCGCATCATGGTTGAATTATTCCCTAAAATCTAATAAGCTTTAATGCCATTACAATGACGGCACTAGAGTGGTTTATTAAAAGTAATCTGCTCCTCTGTTGCCATTGTAATGCAATTCATTTTGTTGCCCTATATTGGAGTGGCACAAAAGCAGAGTTTTAATTAAAAGCAAGTACCAGCAAAAGATAGGAAAAAAAGAAAGAAAGGCAAGAAAGAAAGAAATGAGGAGGGTAGACATCTACATACCATCCTTCACTTCTGACATCTGGTGACACTCCTTCTTGTTCCAATTACAATAGAGTGTCAACATTCAATATTTACTCATTGGGTGTTTATTGGACTTAATTAATCATAGTACCGTATTCTCTGGACTATAGAGTGCACCTGATTATAAGCCGCACCCAGTACATGTTTTTTTTTAAAAAACATTTTTGTACATACATAAGCCGCACCTGTCTATAAGCCTAATGTGCCTACATACAGACGGTACACAGAAAGAGTTTTCAAAGTTTTAGTAATATACCTTAGCTTTTCTTTCCAAACAG